>CM038214.1:183543782-183727179 GCA_021442155.1 Cymbidium sinense | reverse complement strand
TAATTGGCATATCTAAGATGCTTTATTTCCAACCTATCTGAGAGATGCAAGCCATTCTCAGAACTTGTCAAAAAAGATGCTAAGTTTAAGTGGGATGACAAGTGTTAGCATATCTTTAAGGATATCAAGCAGTATTTGGTGAAGCTGCCAGTTCTAGTTGCCCTATCCCAGGTAGAACACTCATCCTCTACACTACTGCATTGGATGACTCTCTCGGTGCTTTATTGGCCTAAGCCAATGATGAAGGGAAGGACAACGCTCTCTACTATCTCAACCATCATCTGATTCCTACTGAAGAGAAATATCCACCTATTGAGAAATATTGCCTAGCTTTGATCTTTGCCTCCCAAAAGCTATGGCACTATAGACTTTCTCATAAGGTGAACTTGATTTCTAGAACCTATCCACTGCAGTATCTCAAGACATGGCCAATGCTATCCAGACATTTGGCATGATGTTCCATGATTTTCTCATAGTTTGATATCACATTGTACCTATGTGGTAATAAGCACTAGCAAATTTCTTAGCACACCCACTTCTATGATTCTCCGCTTAGTGATGATCTCCCTGATGAACAGATCATGAACTTAGGTGAGGTTGAAAACTGTTGATGGGAGATGTATTTTGATGGTGCAAATTCATTTCATAAAGGGGAAGCACCACGGTCTACTCTTCTAGGAAAGGCAGGGGTAAGAATAGTTCTTTTAACTCTAGACCACGATGTGATGAGATTCTCATACTATATTTCCAATCCCTGCACCAATAACGAACTTCAGTATGAGGCTTTGATTACTAGTTTGGAGTTAGTTATCACAGTATGTGTGAAAAGCATCAACATCTTTGGGGATTCTCATTTGCTCATCAATCAGATTGTCGGGTCCTACAAGGTTCTCAAACCTAAGCTTCATCATTACCATGAGTATACCATGAAGTTGTTTGCCTAAATCCCCGAAGTCACCACCTACAAGGTTCCCCGAGCAGAGAACGCATTAGCATATGCTTTGGCCAAACTTGCCAAAGAATTGGCATGTCTGGAAGATGAGTCTGTTCCAATAAGGATCCAAAATAGACAAGTCCTATCCCTTATTGATGTTGAACTCATTGAGAGACTTTCTCTTGAAGGAGAGGTTGTCGTTTCCTATAAAGACAATGAGCTGGATTGGAGGCAATCATTCATAGACTATTTGAACACTGGTAAACTACCTCAAGAAAGTCACAAGCCCATCAGGTGAAATAGAGAGCTCTCTCTTATGCTCTCATCAATGGCACTCTGTACCAACGGTCCTTTGACCAAATGTGGTTACGTTGTTTTAGCATAAAGCCCATAGCATTGAGGTACATTCGTATATCGACACACATAAATATGGTCTGAAGATGAAGATGAAGATTAAGAGACTAGAACTACTAGCCTTCGATGATTATAGGCTGCATGGATGTAGCTAGAAGATGCCATTAGTGTTAGGTACATTGTGTGGTATTACATCAACCACCCAATATTCTACACCCTACTTTGGCTTTATGGCCATTTAAGTGTTGGCCGACATTGTGGGTGATCGATCCTCCTTCTTCTAAGGGTCATCGGTTCATCTTAGCTTCCGACTACTTTTCTAAGTGGGGTGGCAATCCCACTCGAGAGGTCACGACATGTGATTCAATTTTTAGAACCATATCATATAGGTGTTGATGTCATTTTAGGATGAGCTCTCAACCCCTCCATCTTAGATATAGAACTTCTCTTATACTTTAAGGGTTCCTTAGTCTTAAGACACATCTAGTGATTAGGTGGACACTCAACCTAGCCCTAGAGACTTAGAAGAGTTAGCCATAGGAATAGGTCATGCCTTAGGGGTGTTAGAAAAATTTGCCTACCCTATAGCTTGAACCATATTTCTCACTTCCTTCTTTCAAGTCAAACTCCAAATCAAATCAACATCAAACCTAAATCAATTCCAGCTTAATTGATTTTATCCAAACCCAAATCAATGCTAAATGATTGAAACCCATAATTGAAACTTATGATTGAAGTCCATGATTGAAATTCCAAGTTCAAAATATTTCCTAGGTCCTTTGATTCTCTCTTAAGGACTTAGCCTAAATCAAATCTAAATCAATTCAAACCCATGAAATTTTCTCACAACTCATTTATATTCTCATTTATATGCACATATATAAATGAAATATAAATTTAAATCAATCAAACCAAATTCTAAATTGAAATCCAAATCAAAAATTCTTTTTTAAGTCCTTTGATCCCCTCTTATGGACTTAGCCCAAATCTAATCCAAATCAATTCAAATTCATGAAATTTTCTCATAACCTATTTATATCCTCAATTATTTTCACATATATAAATGAAATATAAATTCAAATCAATTAAACTAAATCCAAAATTTAAATCCAAATCAAAAATCTTTTCTAAGTCACTTTGATTCCCTCTTAAGGACTTAGCCCAAATCTAGTTCAAACCACTTCAAATTCATGAAATTTTCTCATGACCCATTTAGATTTTCATTTATATTCACATATATAAATGAAATATAAATTCAAACAACCAAAATAAAAATCAAATTTAAATTCAATCAAAATCTGACCTAAGCCTTTCAAGTCAAAATCTTGAACTTAGCCAAATCAATTTCAAATCAGGCCAAACTCTTGATTTTTCTTAATGATTCAATCAATCCTTCAATCACGAATCCAATATAAACATAAACTTCAATAAAAAAGCCAAGAATAAATTCAAAAATTGAACCTAAGTCAAACTCATGTTCACCCTTTTGAACTTGAAATTGTCAAATGAATCAAAACCAATTTGACTTCAAACCACTTGCAAATGGATTTATATTTCAATCATAAGTCCATATGTGAGTTCAATCAAACTCAAATCAAACTTTGATGAAGCCATTTGACCTACTTAGGCTCACTTGACCCAAAGTGACCTAAAGTACCCTTATGAGCCAAATTCTAATCTTGATCAAATTAGATTGAACTAATCCCACATAAGCTATCATCATGATCAACAATCATCATGAGATGATCAATCACTGGGTCAAACTAAGTCAAACCTAAGGGTTACCCAAGTCAACACTTAGCTAAAATGAAATACTAAACTAGCTAAAATTCACCATAGGCTAAATTGATTGAAACCATTGACCAAAACTCATTTATGATTAGTGTTTGAACTTGACCAAGTCAACATTTGAGCCTTACCTAGTCCAATTGGCCACTTGACCCAAGTTGACCCAACTTGACCTAAAAAGTCAAAATGTGTCAAAATTTGATCTAAGCCAAATTGATTGAAACCAATGGGTCAAGTTCATTCCAAAATGATTGTTGAACTTGACCAAAGCCTTAATTGGCCAACCAACTTGGATTGAGTATGAGCCCCAACAAAATCAAATTGTGCCAAACTCAAATATAAACAAAATTGACTGAAGAAAAAAGATACCAATCCATTTCATATGACCAACCAAACATGAACCAACCCATGACCTAACCCAAATAGGTCAAATGAGTCAATTTGGTCAACTTGACCCATTTGACCTAAATGAACTCAATTGAACCAAAACTAATTATAAACCAAATATAAACCAAATTGAAGCAAAACAATGCCACTGAAACATTTCAAATGGTCATATGAACTTGACCCAACCCTTGGTTTGACCCAATTTGATCAATTGGTCAACTTGACCCTAGTTGACCCATTTTGACCTAAATGGGTCAACATGAGCCAAATCATATCAAACCAACTCCAAATTCAATGAAACTTGCCCTAACCTATTTTTAAAACATATCAAACATATTCAAATTGAAACCCAAGTCTAATGACCATTTTACCCCTAGGCGATAGGGTCAATTTTTGCCAGATCCTCTTGCTTATTGATGGTGTGGGTTGAATTTGGGATCAATCCGAGCTCGATCGAGCTCAGATCATGCCATGGAAGATGGATGGTGGCCATCTCCCATAGGCTATCTTAGGGATGAATCACAGACCATCCATCTCATAAGTTTTGGATGGACAGTCTTCATTAAATCCACGTAGGTCCCACATTTTATCCCTTTAAAGCAACAAATTTAACCTTAGCCATCCGATCCTTGATTGGACGGACATGGAGAAATGCGTAGCACCGTCGCTAACACGGTGCTATAATGTGATAACTTTAATAGTGAATCCCATCACACCACATGGAAAGCGCATGCCACGTCACCCTCCATGTGGTGCCAACATGATTAACTATATAATTAGGGATTTAAATGACTTAATTAATCAAGGAAACTTTAAAAATTCATATCTAAGTGTAGAAAAATCACAAAAATGTTAAATAAATTGCATATGAAAGGTATTTGAATCTAGAATATTATAAAATTAATTTTAATGGATTTTGAATAGTGTTATTTGCTGGATTTGGATTTTATTAGGAATTTGATTTTTTTAATTACTCTTTAATTACTCCACTAATTAATTCCAAACTTCTTGTGTATGATTTGTGGGATGACTTTTGCCTCCCCTAATTTTCTTGGGATTTATTAATGGTTTAATTAGTGGAATTGTTATATTAATTTATAATTATCCTCTTAATGTAATTAAGTTTAATTAAGTGTAATTAGTGGTTTAACCTCTTGATTTAGTTAATTAAGGTTTTTTTAAGTGAACAAAAAGTTTAGGAAATAATTTTGGGATGTTTTTCATAAGAAATTCCTTAAACACCACCTCTTTCTTCCTTAATCCAAACTTAATTAAGGATTAATTCACTAATCACCTACCTAATCAATTTGATAAAATTTTAAAACCTTTCAGAACTTAATTAATCTATCTTGGGTATATGCTTAGGTGTTTAATAACATAAGTACATTAAGAAAATTAAAATCCAACTCACATGTGTGAGAGGGGTTATGAAATTACTTAACTTAAACCTCTTAGCTTAATTAATCTTTAATCATGAGCCAAATACATTAGGCCCTTTTTTTTCTTAGGTGCATTGCTGATTTAAATTGCTTGTATTTTTTATGTCATATCATTTGCTCATAATTATTCGATTAAATATGCTAAGGTGGTTTGGGGAAGGGGTAATTAACATAATTAATTCATACCTTAACCTAATCATAATATAAAAAATCATCTAATCATCTAAAGATTATGCTAAAATGCCATACACATGGGGGAAATGGGTTAGGACCAGCAAACATTCTTTCCCATTTCTTAAATCAAACATAAAACAAATTCAAAACAAAAATCACATTAAACAAACTTTGATTCACTAACTTCCTTATTTCATAGGATTGTATTTAGGAATTAATTAGGGTGAATGAATTTACATTGCTTTCATCATTTTATTTCTTTCCTGGCATGTTAAATGTATATTTCATATGAAATTCATGTATTCATATCTTTTAAAAATCAAAATGAAAATGAAATGTTTTTTTATGTCAAATTACATGTTTTGGCTAAAGTAAAAATAAGAATGGCTATTATCACTATTAAATCCAAAACTATTTTCAAAATCTACAAATGAAACACCTAAAACTGAAAGTGTGCTACTTATAATTATTTATAAGCTTGCATGTGGATATAAATATGAAGATGTGCATGGTGTATCTTTCCTTCTCTTTTCTTTTAGCACAGTTTTGAATAGGAATTGACAAAGTGTATAGTTCATTTGAAAAGTATACAACACTTGCCTAACCCCATTTCTATCCATTCCTATGCTATTACCTAAGAAGGACATCCACACTTGTACATATAAATTGCATAAAAAAAATAAACAAAAATACAAACTTATTGCATCTTTATTTTTCCATTCATTTATTTTATATATGTGTTTGTATTTAAGGAAAGTGGTATATTAGTCTGGACTACCCCGGGGTTGGGAGCCCTTAAATAGTCCTAAGTAGATCTTGTATCTTACACCCCTGGTGGTAACAATGGTGTCGTACTCACTTATGCCTTTCATACATATACATGTGCATGTGAATAATGGATAAAAGAAACCCCTCTTTTCTACTTAATGAAAATCATGCATCATAAAGCATTCAATTTTCTTGAGTAATATTTCTTAGCATTCATCATAAAGTGTGCTAAACATTTTCATTTGTATGTATAAATATGCTAAGGATTCATTCATGTGCATGTTGTACATGTTGGGAAACAAATGAAGTGATGTGTATTTTTTGATATTAATTCACTTTACTTGATCATAAAATGTCTTTCTTTTGAATAAATTTTTTTAGAAAAAATCTAGACTTAGGATTAATTAAAAGACATAATAAAATATTCACAAAACAAAATCAAACATGAATATGCTTTAAAAATTACTTAGGGTAGGGAAGGAAAGAGAAGTTCTCTTCTCTTTTCCCTCTCTTTACAACCTTTAGTAATTAAGTAGGTTCACCTAAGCCAAAATAAATCATCAAATAAAAACCATCAACTAGACACTTAAATAAAACCACCCATCTAAGTTGAACATCTTCATACTTAGAAAATCTAAGCCTTAAAGTCATAGCTAAGCATACCACACAAACCTTTTAAAGCACACACATTAGACTAAGTTACCATTTCTAGCTTTAGGTTAGGGCGGTGCATGGCTTAATTCTTACTTTTATTTCATGATGTATTATTTTTATTCTGGATGTTAGGGTGAATGTGCATTGAATTAATGGTAGGATGATCTAGTCTAGTCATTATTTTTTTATTAGAAATTGTGCTTAAGGGACACTGTAATAAAAATATAAATGCTTTTGTTGTGTAGGTGCTTATACCTTTAAGCATAATATAATAGGCCAGGTGGACTTGGTTACCTATGTGTGAGGTGCTAAGTCCAATATACATGCTTGGGATTTGTATGGTTTGTTTAGCTAATCTCTATTTTGCAGGTGTTAGTTAGATTTACTTTTTCTTTTCATGTATTTTTACAATTAAGATTTTGGAATGAATGCTATAGGGGATTAGGATGAGCATTGGTCATAAGATTAAATCTTATGTACCATGTGAAGCCTTTGGTGCAACTACCTTCCAACCATCCAAAAGAAGGAACCAAAAGAAGAAAGAGGAAAGAAGAAAGAAGAAAGAAGAAAGAAGAAATGAAGAAATGAAGAAATGAAGACCCCCATAACATGAATTTCCTTACTTGATTGTAAATTAATTCATTTGTAATCTGGGTTGTAAAGGGTAGAGCTCGGCTACCCAATTTATTTTTGGGTTTGTGTGTGGTGCCCGACCACAAATGGCTTTTTATTCTTTTGCATTAGCTTTATAAAATGTTTGATGTTTTGTTTAGCTTGTGCATTAAGATGACATGTTTTCCTAGTTTCTTCCTTGCTTTGATGTATGGCCTGGATGATTATGAGGCTCTTAAGAAAAAAAATCTTCTACCAAATTAAATAACTCAAAATTAAAAAAAAACTCATAACCTCACTTAAAACCTAAGTTAAAATCAAGATAAAAGAATTAACAACCCTTTAATTGATGAGTATTTCTTTTCTAACATCATGCATAAAAGCATATTGTTTCACCCTTGAATTGGAGGGCTTCCACCTTTGCTAGAGAACTTGGCTTGACCTTTGAGAGCCATGGTGGAAATAAACCTCTTTATCTTCTGATTTTGGCCCATAATTTTATTTCTCATACATTAGGCATATGAATCCTATAAGCCTGAGTCAAATGATTATCTAAAAAAGAAAGTAAAATGTAATATGTTTTGCATTAAATCTAGGTCATTTTTCATTCCCTTACATGATCTAGTCTCTTAGGGAGTGAGTTTAAGGACTTAGTCTCTTTCTAAAATAAAGAATAACCTTGCTATCTTTCATAAAGCATATGATTTGCATACATAAATTTAAAATTGTTGGAGGAGTTAGTTGGCAGCCACCCCTAGGTGATTGTAAGTTGAAGCAGTAGAGTGGTTTGCCCTCTCTTGTAGAGGCAAACCAAATACTCATTTTTTGAAATATAAAACCCTCAAAAGCATAAAAGCATAAAAGCATTTCCATAACCTTATATTATGGAATTATAAGCCCTAAACTTTTAAATAAAAATTCAACTCAAATAAATAATTGAATTTTAGAAATATAAAACCGACCATAGGATAGTTTGGGATGTTTACTAGGCTTTCTTAGTATCCTAAAATATCCCCTACTAATCTTCATTTGGCTTCAATAAGAACTCCCTCCTTTTAATCAATCCCACTTGATTTGCTAAAATAAACTAATCAATTGATAGTCCATTGAAATCTTTGGATACAATGATCATTTACCTTAATCGAGAGTATTTCTAAGGAATCCCCTTCCTTAGGATATAATTAACTATGAGGGCTTTCCCTTATAGGGAACTTAACAAACTTGGTTTAAAATAAACCCTACTTTACTTTTCCATGTAAAATAAGGGAAGAATCTCTAGTACATATGCATACTCATTATCCTTATGAGTTCTTCGGTCCATTGTAGGGTGGTGACTTCTATCTTTTGAGATAGTACACCTCTGCTCAATGTCATACCTGATCACCCTCAATATGAACATCTGTGAATCTCATTGGTGTCCAAAATGCAAAAGAGTATATTTTTATCTTCATTTTATTCCATAGAGTGAAGATGGATGTATACCTATTAGAAACTTAAATATTTTACTACAATAGGTCCTCGATGAATTATATCTGATAACGACATTGCATTCAAAAGCACCAAGATCAACAGCTTCACCCGAAGATATGGTATAGATTGGAGACACTCCACCATCTACTACCCCAGAGTAAATGGCTTAGCAGAAGCATTCAACAAAAATCTCATTCAAATACTAAAGAAGACTCTTGATGACAACAGACGGCAATGGAACGAGTGGTGAAAATATTTTATATCTGCTCTATGCCTTCATCTATCCCCCTTCCCTTTCAAAAAAGAAGGATGAATGAAAATAGAAATATATAAAATTTACATCTTATTAGGATGCCATGCAGATTTGTAGATGTTCTTATTAGGGTGATCGGGTATGGCATTGAGGAGAGGTGTACTATCTTGAAGACAGAAGTCACCACGCTACAATGGACTTAATCACCTCAATAAGAACTCCTAAGGACTATGGGTCTTTGAAATATACCAAAAATTTTTCCCCTACTTTACATGAAAAAGTAGTGCAGGATTTATTTTAAATTGGGTTCATTAAGTTCCCTATAGGGCCAAGCCCCCATAATTAATTACATCTTAAGAAACATGATTATGTAGAAATACTTTTGATTAAGGTAAATGATCATTGTCTCCAAAGATTTTGAAAAGGTAGGACTATCAATCGATTGGTTTATTTTTAGAAAGCCAAGTGAGATCGATCAAGAAGAGGGAGTTCTTATCGAAGCTAGATGAAAATAATTAGAGGATGCTTAAGATACTAGGAAGCTTAGTAAGCACCCCAGACTACCCTATAATTGGGCTTTATATTTTTGAAATTGAATTAATGTGTTTGAGTTGAATTTTTATTAGAATGCTATGGCTTATGATTCCCTGACACACAATCATGGAATTGCATAAGAGGTGTGGATATATGCTTGTAGCCCGCAAAAGGAAGAAGCAACTTCATAACCTAAATATAGGGGGCTTTGCGAGGGCCAAAAGCATAGCCGAAATCTAAGGTGAAAATGAGTATTTAGTTTACCTCTACAAGAGAGGGTAAACCACTGGCTGTTAGACTTACAATTGCTTGGGGTGGTCATTAACTCCTACAATTTTAAAATATGTAGGCAAGTCATATGTTTATGCAAGATAGCATGGTTGTTATTTGTTTAGAAAGAGACTACTTTCTTAAACACACTCTCTAAAGAGACTAGATCATGTAGGGAATGAAGTCATGGCTTAAATCTAATGCAAAATTTTTATATGTTTTATTTTCCATTTTGGATAATAATTTGACTCAAGTAATAGGATTCTTTATGCCTAATGCATGAGAAATTAGATTATGGGCCAAAAATCTTCAAGATGGGGAGGTGTGATTCCACCATGGCTCTCGCAAGTCAAGCTAAGTTCTCTGGCAAAGGTGGAAGCCCTCCAATCAAGAGTGAAATAATATGCTTTAATGCATGATGTTAGAAAAGAAAATACACATCCTAAGGGTTACTTATTCTTTTATCTTGATTTTAACCTAAGCTTTAGGTGAGGTTATGAGTTATTTTAATTTTGAGTTGATTAATTTGGTAGAAGATTTATTTTTTCTAAGAGCTAAATTTTCATCCATATCGTCAAAGAAGGAACTAGGAATACATGACATTTCTAATGCACAAGCTAAATAAAATATCAAACATTTTATAAAGCTAACATAAAAGAATAAATATCATTTGTGGTAGCTCCACCGAAACTCAAAAATAAATTGTGTAGCCGAGCTCTACCCTTATACAACCTGGATTAAAAATGAATTAATTACAATTAAGCAAGGAATTCATGTTATGGGGGGTCTTCATTTCTTCTTTTCTTCTTTCTTCTTTCTTCTTTTCTCCTTTTCTTCTTTCTTCTTTCTTTTTTCTTCTTTTGGTTCCTTCTTTTAGATGGTTGGAATGTGGTTGCTCCAAAGGCTTTACATGGTACATAAGATGAGATCTTAAGACCAATGCTCATCCGAATTCCCCATAATAATCATTCCAAACTCCCATTTGCAAAATTACATGAAAATGGACAAGTAAATTTAACTAAAACATGTAAAACAGAGATTAGCTAAACAAATCATATAAATCTCAAGAATGTATATTGGACTTAGCACCTACAACCAAGTCCACCTAGCCTATTGGATTATGCTTAGGGTATAAGCACTTGCACAATAAAAGTAGTTATATTTTATTTATTATAACACCCAAGCACAATCCTCAGAAGAAAATGATTAGACTAAATTGTCCTACCATTCAATCAACACACGTACACCCTAACATCTAGACTAAAAGAAAATATCATAAAATAAAAGCAAACATCAAATCATGCACCTCCCTAACCTAAAACTAGAAGTAGTAACTTAGCCTAATGTGTGTGCTTTAAAAGGTTTGTGTGGTATGCTTATCTATTTAAAGTTTAGATTTCCTAAGTATGAAAATGTTCAACTTAGAGGATGGTTTCAATTTAAGTTGTTTAATTATTTTGGGGTTAATTTTATTTTGTATTTTTGATTTGGTTTAGATGAATTCGATAATTAATTACTAAGTTGTAAAGAGAGGGAAAAAAGAAGAGAACTTCTCTTTCCTTCCCTACCCTAAGTAATTTCTAAAGTAGATTCATGTTTGATTTTATTTAGTGAATATTTTCTTATGTGTTTTAGTTAATCTTAAGTTTATATTAACTCTAAATAAACCTATTTAAAAAGAAAGGCATTTGAAGATAACTAAAGTGAAATAATATCACAAAACACACACTACTTCATTTCTTTTCCAACTTATATATCATGCATATGAATGAATCGTAAGCATATCTATGCATACCAATAGAAATGTTTAGCACACTTTATGATGAATGCTAAGAAATGTTTCTTAAGAAAATTTTAATGCTTTATGATGCATGATTTTCATTAAATAAAAAAGGGTTATTCTTTTATCCTTTATTCATTTGCACATGTGTATGTATGAAAGGCATAAGTGACTATTGTTAGTACCAGGGGGTAAGGTACAAGACTAGCTACTTAAAGTCTTGCAACTCAGGGTTGTCTAGACTAATATACCACTTTCCTTAAATACATATGCATGTTCAAAAGAGATAAATGGAAAAAGAATGATGAAAAGTTTAGGTTTATTTAATTCTTGGTTTATTTATGCAATTTATGTGTGTAAATGTAAAGATCCTTCTTTAGTTATAACATGGAAGAGGACAAGAGTAGATTTTAATCAAGTGTTATATTCTTTTAAAAGAACTATACACTTTGCAAATCATATAAAAATCCATGTTACAAGGAAAGAAAGAAAAAACATAAGACACATTTTTTATATTCACATGAAAGCTTACAAATAAAGTATAAGTAGCATACCTTTCAGTTTTGATATTTTATTTATAAGTTTTAAAAATAATTTTTAATTTAATAATGATAATAGTCATTCATATTTTTACTTTAGTCAACCCATGCAATTTGACATAAAGAAAATATTTTATTTTTAATTTTGATTTTTAAATGGGATGGATGCATGATTTTCATATGATGTACACATTTAGCATGCTAAGAAATAATTAAAGTGATGAAAGCAATGTAAATTCATTCAACCTAATTAATTCATAAAGACAATCCTATGAAATAAGAAAGTTCAAAGTGAATCAAGGTTTGTTTAATATAATTTTTGTTTTGAATTTGCTTTATGTTTGATTTAGGAAATGTGAAAGAATATTTATTGGTCCTAACCCATTTCCCCATATATGTGAGTTAATTTAGTTTGTTCTTAGGGTCATTAGGTTATTTTTATATTTTGTTTAGGTTAAAGTGTGAATTAAGTGTGTTAATTACCCCTTACCTACACCACCTTAGCATACTTAACCAAATAATTATCAGCCAATGGATGACATAAAACCACACAAGGATTTTAAATCAGTGATGCACTTAAGAAAGAAAGGGGCCTAATGCAATTATTTCATGATTAATGATTAATTAATCTAAAGGGTTTAATTTAAGTACTTTCATAACTTCTCTCACACATGAGTTGAATTTTGATTTCCTCAATGTACTTAAGTTATTGAACACCTAAGCACCTACCCAAGATGAATTAGTTAAGTTTTGGAAGGTTATAGAATTTTATCAAATTAATTAGGTAGGTAATTAGTGGATTAATCCTTAATTAAATTTGGATTAAGAAAGAAAGAGGGGGTTTAAGGAATAGCTTAAGGAAAATATCACAAAATTATTCCCACAAACCTCCTGTTCATTTAAATAAACCTTAATTAACTCAATTAGGGGATTAAACCACTGATTACACACTTAATTAGGCTTAATTACATTAGGAGAGTAGTTAGGAATGAATCCAACAATTACCCTAATTAAACCATTAATAAATCCCAAGAAAATTAGGGGAAGCAAAAGTCATTCCACTAAACACACATAAGAAGTTTGAGATTAATTAATGGAATAATCAGAGGATAATTAGCCTAATTATATTCCCAATATAACCCAAATTTCATGATTAATTAGGTAATTAATCCCTTAATTAAATAGCTAATCCCGTTAGCACCATGTGGAGGCTAATGTGGTGCTCGCTTTCCATGTGGTGCGATAGGAGAGGCTATTTAAATTATCACATCGTAGTACTGCATCAGCGGTTGTACTACACGCTTTCTCCCCGTCTGTTCGATCAAGGATCGGACGGTTGAGATCAAGCCCATGATTCTTAAGGGTTAAAATGATGGATCTACGTGTATTGATCATGGTCATCAATCCAAAATGCGTGGATGGATGGCCCATGATCTATCCCTGATCTTCCCTATGGGAGATGGCCACCGTCCATCTTCTAGGGGATGATTCAAGCTTGATTGAGCTTGGACTGAATCTAAATTCAACTCACACCATCTAAGGGTAAAGGGGAACACATTCAATTGCTGACTTTTCTTGGGGTAAAACTTCCTTTCAGAAAGAACCAAGAGGAGATGAAATTATACTTGGTTTAATGGCATACCTTGCCGGAGGCTATCTTCGGTGCTCGATTCCCTTGAAGTAGCTTCATCTAGTGGAGACGAAGCCTTGTTGATGTTTTAAAGTATTAAAATTGGATGGATCTTTCTATGGACCAATCTCACCTTGATATGCTCATGGCCTTTATCAAGAACACTCTTCCCTTGCTTGGAAAACTTGTGTGAAGGCTTGGGTGAACTTGATTGAGTTCCCTAATGAAGCTTGTAAAGTGAATTGGGTTGGTATTGAGTGTAGAGTGAGATTGAATTTTGCTTGAGCTCCCCTGTTCTTTATTTGAAAAAATTCAAAAATGGAGAAGTTGAATTTGCTTGAGAGAGCTTGGGGACATGGAAATGGTTCCTCCAGTTCCTTAGCTCAATCAAATTGGAGAGTCTTGAATTCAAATGAAACTAGGGAGAGTATATCTCATCCTAGGTGAATCAGATGGTGGTGAGGAGCTTTACCATTTTGATCCAATACACCCTATTCAATGGGTTATTTAGTTTTTTTTGAGGGGGATGACATTCAGTTTTGGCCAGAGAAGGAGTGGAGGAGCTTGCCATGTGCTTAATTCAAGTGGAGGAAGGAATCCCATATGCTTATGTCCATGGGGGTGGTCAATTTTGACCTTGGGTTGGGATGACCCTAACCCAATGGGTTAGGTCCACACTTACTAGTGTCCACTTGATCCACTAAGAGGGTGCCAAGTGGTCATGGAGAGGATTTGACCAAATTCCAAGTGAATTTGGCCAAAATTTACCCTTTGACCTAGGGGTAAAATGGCCATTTGGCTTGGATTTCAATTTGAATATGTTTGGTATGATTGAAAAATGGGTTGGGCCAAGTTTCAATGAATTTGGAGTTGATTTGATATGATTGGCTAATGTCGACCCATTTAGGTCAAAAATGGGTCAACTTGGGTCTAGTTGACCAATTGGTCAAATTGGGTCAAACTAAGGGTTGGGTCAAGTTCATATGACCATTTGAAATATGTTGGAATCATTGGTTTAGTTAAATTTGATTTATATTTGAATTTGGTTCATTTGATTTCATTTAGGTCAAATGGGTCAAGTTGACCAATTTGACCCAACTTGACCCATTCGACCCATTTGACCTATTTGGTTAGGTCATGGGTTGGTTTATGTTTGGTTGGTTATTTGAAATAGATTGGTATCTTTGTTTCCAATCAATTTGGTTTATATTTGGATTTAGCTAAATTTGACCTTTAGGTCAAGTTGGGTTCATGGTCAATTGAAGGGCTGGTTAGTTGGCCAATTAAGGCTTTGGTCATCAAGTTCAACAATCATTTTGGAATGAACTTGATCCATTGGTTTCAATCAATTTAGCTTAGACTAAGTTTTGACATAATTTGACTTTTTAGGTAAAGTTTTGTTAAGTGGCCAATTTGATTGAAACTAATGGGTCAAGTGTGTGATTGATCCACTAAAAAGGTGTTAATATCATCCTAGTCCTATCTTATATTTACAAATCTAAAGGGATAGTCTGCCGGCCATGGGGTAGAGCTAACCAACATAAGAGATGCCTTTCTGTATGCAATCATCAAGTTAGGAAGAAAGCTTGTACACTTACATCCTCCTAAAAATGAAACCACTAGGGTGATTGATTGATAGCACAATAAATCAAACTTGACCTAAGGTGACTATTGAGTGAATGCCGCTATGAACTCATATCGACTCAAAAATTATTAAATTAATTTCATTTTAAACGGACCACAATGGTGTGCGATGGATCCACTAAGAATGGGCTAATATTAGCCTAGTCTTATCTTAGATTTATAAATCTAAATGGATAGTCTATTGGCCATGAGGTAGAGCTAACCAACCTAAGTAGTGCTTTTCGGTGTGCAATGGTCAAGTCAAGAAGAAAGCTTGTAGACTTACATCTTCCTAAATAAGAAACCACTAGGGTGATCGGTTGATAGCACAATAATTTGAACCTGACCTAAGGTTGCCCGTTGGTGTGCAATGGTTGTGTTGGGGAGAATGCATGATAGACTTACATCTTCCAAAGAAAAGATGACCACCAGGGTGACTTGTTGGTGCCACATCAAGTCAAACCTGACCTGAGGGTGACTACTGAGAGAGTGATGACCTAGGGACTTATCTTAACTCAAAAGTAGTTAGGTGATTCCTATAAGGAGTTTTGCTAACACTACCCTAAAGATAGGATGCTTGCTTGGGAAAGGAATCGCTGGTGGTTTCCTCCTAATACACAAAGTTTTCTAAGACACAAGCGATGACATATATAGAAAATGAGCATGCATAAAGTAAATAAAAAAACCCTAGATAACTAGAGTCATCTCTACTATAAAGACATAGTTCCATAAGTAGCATATTGGATCTATCTTTCTCTAGTTCCATCAAAACCACCCAAGCCTCTTGAGTAGTGGGATCCACCATCATATCCCTAATCTCTCGCTCCACCACCACCATAGCTATAACCTCCATTGCTTCTCCCACCTCCATAACCACCGCTACTCGACCACCTCCTCCATATCCACCAGCACCTCCAGATCTCCCACCACCACTATGATAACTACCGCCTCTGCCATTTCCTCCACCGCTAGATCTAGACTAAGACTGGTTGATAGTGATGTTCCTGCCATCAATGCTCTTCCCATTCTTAGAGTTTAGGTTTAGGTTTAGGTTTATTAGATTTATTTATTAATTTATTTAATTATTTTAGGTTTAGGTTTAGGGTTTAGGGTTTAGGGTTTAGGGTTAGGGTTTAGGGTTTAGGGTTTAGGGTTTAGGGCTTAGGGTTTAGGGTTTAGGGTGTAGGGTTTAGGGTTTAAGGTTTAAGGTTTAGGGTTTAGGGTTTAGGATTATTTATGGTTTAGCTTTTAAGGTTTAGGGTTAGTTTTAGGGGTTAGGGTTTAAAGTATAGGGTTTAGGATTTTGGATTAAGGGTTTAGGGTTTTTTTTTTAATTTAGGTCAACTAGTAGGTTTAAGTTTATTTAGTTTATTTTTTATTTATTTCAGTTCATTTTATTTTACTTTTTATTTAGGTATATTTTTTATTTTTATTTAGTTTAGTTTATTTTTTTAGGTTTAATTATTTTAGCTTATGTTTTTTATTTTAGCTTATTTTTTAGGTTTAGGTTTTGTTTTACTTTCTTAGGTTTAGGTTTAGCTTTTTTTTGTTGAGGTATTAGATTTTTATTTTAGTTTTATTTTTAGGTTTATTTTTTTAGTTTAGGTTTAGGTTTATTTTAAGTTTATTTTATTTTGTATAGTTTATGTTTAGGTTTAAGTATAGTTCATTTTAAGTTTAGATTGAGGTTATATTTATTTTAGTTTAGTTTATTTTAGTTTAGGTTTAAGTTTATTTCATTTTATTTATTTTATTATTATTTTAGGTTTAATTTTTGTTAGTTTATGGTTTATTTTTATTTATTTTAGGTTTTATTTTTAAGTTTAAGTTTTAATTTAGTTTTTATTTTATTTTATTTTAGTTTTATTTATTTTATTTTTAGATTTTATTTAGTTTAGGTTTAGGTTTTTAAGTTTTTAGGGTTTATGGTTTTGCAGTTTAGGGTTTTGGGGGTTTTTATGCTTTAGGGTTTAGGGTTTAGTGTTTAGGGTATAGGGTTACCTTAGGGTTTAGGGTAAGTTTAGGCTTAGGGCTTAGGATTTAGGGAGTAGGGTTTAGGATGGTTTAGGGTTTAGGGTTAGTTTAATGTTTAGCGTTTAGGGTTTTAGGGTTCAGGGTTTAGGGTTTATGGTTTAGGATTTATGGCTAAAACTATGGGCTTAGGTTATAGGTTTTAGGGTTTAGGGTTTGGGGTTTAGGGTTTAGGATTTAGTGTTTAGGGTTTAGGGTTAGTTTATGGTTAAGGGTTTAGGGTTGTATGTTTAGGGTTATAGGTTTAGCATTTGGGTTTAGGGTTTAGGGTTAGTTTTACGGTTTAGGGTTTAGGGTATAGGGTTTAGGATTTAGGGTTTAAGGTTTAGGGTTTTAAAAAAAAAATTTAAGTAAACCAGTAGGTTTAGGTTTATTTAGTTTATTTTTATTTATTTTGGATTATTTTATTTTATTTTCATTAAGTTTATTTTTTTTTAATTTAGTTTGGTTTATTTATTTTATTTTAGTTTTTTTTTTATTTTAGTTTATTTTTAAGGTTTATGTTTAGGTTTATGTCAATTTTTTAGTTTAGTTTTATTTTTATTTTATTTTCTAGGTTTAGGTTTATATTTTATTTTTTTAGGTTTAGGTTTTAAGTATTTATTTCTGGTATAATTTTAGGTTTTATTTTTTAGTTTAAGTTTTGATTTATTTTTTGTTTATTTTATTTTATTTAGTTTAAGGTTTAAGTTTAGTTTATTTTAGGCTTAGGTTTAAGTTTTATTTATTTCAGTTTAGTTTATCTTGGTTCAAGTTTAGGATTATTTTATTTTATTTATTTTAGGTTTCAGTTTTTTTTTAGTTTAGGGCTTAGGTTTTATTTTTTATTTATTTTGAGGTTTATTTTTTAGGTTTAGGTTTCCATTTAGTTTAACTTTATTTTATTTTAGGTTTTTTTATTTTTATTTTACTTTTAGTTTTTAATATGTTTTGGTTTATTTTATGTTTTTTTACATTAGTTTAGGTTTTTATTTATTTTATTTTAGTTTAGTGTTATTATTTAGGGTTTTAGGATTTAGGGTTTAGGGTTTTAGGGTTTAGGGTTTTAAGGTTTAGATTTAGGGTTAGGGATTAGGGTTTAGGGTTTAGGGTTTAGGGTTTACGGTTTAAGTTTTAGGGTTTAGGGTTTAGGGTTTAGGGTTTTGGTGTTTAGGGTTTAGGGTTTGGGGTTTACTATTTTTAAGATTTAGGGTTTAGGGTTTTAGGGTTTAGGGGTTAGGGTTTAGGATTTTAGGGTTTAGGGGTTAGGGTTTATGATTTAGGGTTTGGGTTTAGGGTTTAGGGTTTCGGGTTTAGGGTTAGTTTACAGCTTTTGGTTTAAGGTTTATGGTTTAGGGTTTTTTAGGGTTTAGGGTTCTAGGTTTAGGGTTGTAGGTTTAGGGTTACTTTAGGGTTTAGGGTTTAAAATTTAGGGTTTAGGGTTAAGGTTTTTCTTTTTAAAAATTAAGTAACCGATAGGTTTAGGTTTATTTAGTTTATCTTTTATTTATTTTAGATTATTTTAATTTTTTTTAATTAGGTTTATTTTTTATTTTTATTTAGTTTATTTTATTTATTTTAGGTTTGTTTATTTTAAATTATTTTATAGGATTATGTTTGGGTTTATTGTATATTTTTTTGTTTAGTTTTATTTTTATTTTAGTTTTTAGGTTTAGGTTTTATTTTTTATTGTTAGGTTTAGGTTTAGGTTTTTATATTATTTTTTAGGTTTAGGTTTTAGATTTTATTTTAGGTTTAGTTTTTGGTTTTATTTTTTAGTTTAGGTTGAGCTTTATTTTTAGTTTATTTTTAGGTTTATTTCATTTTGTTTATTTTAATTTTATTTTAGGTTAAGTTTTTATATTTAGTTTAGTGTTTGTGTTTTATTTTTTATTATTTTTAAGTTTTATTTTTAGGTTTATTTTTTAGGTTTAGGTTTATTTAGTTTTAATTTTATATAATTTTTGGATTATTTTATTTTTATTTTACATTTAGTTTTTATTTTATTTAGGTTTTTTATTCGTAGGTTTATTTTATTTTTTTAGTTTAGGTTTGGTTTTTATTTATTTTTCTGAGTGTATTTTTAATTTATTTTAATTTCATTTTTAGGTTTAGTTTTATGTTTTAGTTTAAGTTTTATTTTATTTTATTTTTTATTTTATTTAGGTTTATTTTTTATTTATTTAATTTCTAAGTTTTATTTACTTTAGGTTTAGGTTTTTAGATTTTTAGGGTTTAAGTTTTAGCGTTTAAGGTTTAGGATTTAGGATTTTGGGTTTTAGGGTTGGGGTTTTAGGGTTTAGGATTTAGGGTTAGGGTTGACAGTTTAGGGTTTAGGGTATAGTTTTAGGGTTTAGGGTTTTAGGGTTTAGGGTGGTTTAGGGGTTATGGTTTAGGGTTAGCATTGTGGTTTTTTTATTTTTATTATTTTAGGGTTTTGGGTTTAGTGTTTAGTGTTTAGGGTATAGGGTTTAGTGTTGTAGGATTAGTGTTGTAGGTTTAGGTTTAGGGTTAGTTTTAGGGTTTAGGGTTTAAGGTTTACGGTTTAGAATTTAGGGTTTAGGGTTTTTTTAAAAAATAATAAACCGATAGGTTTAGGATTATTTAGTTTATTTTTTACTTTATTTTATTATTATTATTTTTTAATTTAGGTTTATTTTTTATTTTTATTTAGTTTAGCTAATTTAATATAGGTTTATTTATTTTAGTTTAGGTTTTTTATTTTAGTCTATTTTTTAGGTTTAGGTTTCTTTTTTTTAAGGTTTAGGTTTAAGTTTTTAATTTCATTATTTAATTTTGGGTTTTAGGTTTTTATTTTAGGTTTTATTTTTTTAGTTTAGGTTTAGGTTTATTTTTAGTTATTTTTATTTTATTTCATTTAGGTTTAGGTTTAGTTTTAGTTTATTTTACGTTTAGGTTTAGGTTTATATTTATTTTAGTTTAGTTTATTGTAGTTTAGGTTTAAGTTTATTTTCTTTTATTTATTTTAGGTTTAGGTTTTCATTTAATTTAGAATTTAAGTTTTACTTTTTATTTATTTTAAGATTATTTTTTTAGGTTTAGGTTTAAATTTAGTGTTTATTTTATTATATTTTAGGTTTATTTTATTTTTATTTTATGGTTTGTTTATATTTTATTTAAGTTTTTTTATTTTAGGTTTATTTTATTTTTTATTTCATTTAGTTTTTATTTATTTTATTTTAGTTTAGTTTATATTTTTTTTATTTTATTTTAGTTTCTATTTTTTATTTTTGATTTACGTTTTAGTTTAGGTTTTTATTTTATTATTATTATTATATTTAGGATTAGGTTTTTTATTTTTTTATTTATGTTTATTTAGTTTAGGTTTAGATTTTTAGGTTTTTAGAGTTTAGGGATTAGGGTTTTGGGTTTTGAGTTAGCAGTTTATGGTTTAAGGTTTAGGGTTTAGGGTTGTAGGCTTTAGGGTTTAGGGTTTAGGGTTTAGTTTAAAGTTTAGGGTTTATGGTTTAGGGTTTACAATTTAGGGTTTAGGGTTTAGGGTTTAGGGTTATAGGGTTTAGGGTTTAGGTTTTAAGGTTGTAACTTAAGGGTTTAGGGTTAGTTTAGGGTTTATGATTTAGGTTAGGGTTTTAATTTTATTTTATTCTATTTTTTTATTTTTAAGGTTTAAGATTTACTATTTAGGGTTTACGATTTAGATTTTAGGTTTAGGGTTGAGGATGTAGTTTAGGGTTTAGAGTTTTTAGTTTTTTCTTAATAAAGAACAAATTCAGATTCAACATTTCTTCTTTTTGATTTCATTGACCAAGTAACACACCAAGTTTTCTAAGACACAAGCAACAAGAAAGATCAAAAATGAGCATGCATTGAGCAAAATCAAAAGCCCTAGATAGCTATAACTTTTTCTACTGTAAAGATAGAGTTCCATAAGCAGCAGATCGGATCAGCATTCTTCAATTTCTCTAGTTCCCATCAAAACCACCGCAGCCTCTCGAGTAGAGAGATCCTAACCCCGACCTCTCTCTCCACCACCACCATGATTGTAACCTCCGTCGCTCCTCCCACCTCCATAACCACCATTTCTTTTACCTCCACCTTCATATCCATTAGCACCTCTAGATCCCCCACCACCACTGTGATAACTACCCCTCCACCTTCGCCTCCACTGCCAGATCTAGACTGAGCTTAGTTGACGGTGATGTTCCTGTCTTCAACATTCTACACATTCTTAAGGTTTAGGTTTAAGTTTTAGTTTATTAGGTTAGGTTTAAGTTTATTTTTTAATTTATTTAGATACTTTAGGTTTAGATTTAGAGTTTGGGGTTTAGGGTTTAAGGTTTAAAGTTAAGGTTTAGGGTTTAGGGTTTAGGGTTTAGGGGTTAGGGTTTTAGGGTTTATTCTTTTAGGGTTTAAAGTTTAGGGTTTAGGGTTTCGAGTTTAGAGTTTAGGGTCAGGGTTTAGGGTTTAGGGTTTAAGGTTTAGGGGTTAGGGTTTTAGGGTTTATTTAATTTAAGTTTTTGATTATTAGTTTATTTTATTTTTAGGTTTAGGTTTAGGTTTTAGTTTAGGTTTTTATTTATTTTATTTTATTTTATTTTATTTAGGTTTAGGTATTTTTATATATTTTATTTTTAGGTTTTATTTAGTTTAAGTTTAGGTTTTAGGTTTTAGGGTTTATGGTTTATGGTTTTAGGGTTTTAGGGTTTAGGGTTTAGGGTTTATGGTTTAGGGTTTTAGGGTTTAGGGTTTAGGGTTAGCATATAGGGTTTTGGGTTTTGGGTTTAGGGTTTAGTGCTTAGGCTTTAGTGTTTATGGTTTTTAGGGTTTAGGGTTAGCTTAGGGTTTAGGTTTTTTTTTTAATTACGTAAATTATTAAGTTTAGGTTTATTTAATTAATTTTTCATTTATTTTAGTTAATTTATTTTTTATTTCTATTTATGTTTATTTTTTATTTTTATTTAATTTAGTTTATTTATTATAAGTTTATTTATTTTACTTTAGGTATTTTTTATTTTAGTATATTTTCAAGTTTAGGTTAATTTTTATTTGAGTTTTATTTTATTTTATTTTTTAGGTTTATGTTTTATTTTTATTATTAGCTTTAGGTTTAAGTTTTTTTATTTGCTTAGGTTTAGGTTTTAGGTTCTTATTTTATGTTTACATTTAGGTTTTTATTTAGTTTATGTTAAGGTTTATTTTTGTTTATTTTATTTTACTTAGTTTAGGTTTTGGTTTATGTTTAGGTTTTATTTATTTTAGTTTAGTTTATTTTTGTTCAGGTTTACTTTATTTTATTTTAATTATTTTATTTTTATTTTAGGTTTAAGTTTTTTTTTAGTTTAAAGTTTTGGTCTTATTTTTTATTTATTTTTAGGTTTGTTTTTTAGGTTTAAGTATTTATTTTGTTTTTATTTTCTTTTATTTTAGGTTTATTTTATTTTTATTTTACATTTAGATTTTATTTTATATAGGTTTTTATTCTTAGGTTAATTTTATTTTTTTGTTTAGTTTAGACTATTATTTATTTTATTTCATCTTAATTTTATTAGTATATTTTATTTTATTTTTAAGGTTAGGTTTTTTTTTTTGGTTTTTTTATTTTATTATTTTATTTTACTTAGGTTTAGGTTTATTTATTTATTTTATTTTGAGGTTTTATTTAGTTTAGATTTAAGTTTTTAGGTTATTAGGGTTTAGGGTTTAGGATTTAGGGTTTAGGGTTTTAGGGTTCAGGATTTAGGGTGCAGGGTTAAGGTATAGGGCATACGGTTTAGGGTTTAGTTTTAGGGCTTTAAGGTTTATGGCTTTTAGCGATTAGGGTATAGGGTTAGCTTAGGGTTTAGAGTTTTTTTTTAAATTAATTAAACTGGTAGGTTGAGGTTTATTTACTACTTTATTTAATTTTCTTTTATTTATGTTTATTTTTTATTTGTTTTAGTTTAGTTTATTTATTTTAGTTTAGGTTTATAATTTAGTTTATTTTTTAATGTTTAGGCTTATTTTTTAGTTGAGTTTATTTTTTTAATTATTTTAAGTTTAAGTTTTATTTTTTATTTTTAGGTCTAGGTTTATGTATTTATTTTATTTTCTTAGGTTTAGGTTTTAAGTTTTTATTTTAGGTTTACTTTTACATTTTATTTTTTTAATTTAGGTTTAGGTTAATTTTTAGTTTAGGTTTAGGTTTTATTTATTTTAGTTTATTTTTTTTAGTTTACGTTTAGTTTGATTTATTTTGTTTATTTTATTTTTATTTTAGGTTTAGGTTTTTTTTAGTTTAGGTTTTATTTATTATTTATTTTTAGGTTTATTTTCTAGGTTTAAATTTTTGTTTAATTTTTATTTTCTTTTATTTTTGGTTTATTTTAAGTTTAGTTTTTTAATATAGATTTTTATTCTTAAGTTTATTTAACTTTTAATTTAGTTTAGGTATTTTTAAATTTTTCTTGTTTGTTTTATTTGTTTATTTAATTTTTTTTAAGTTTAGGTTTAGGTTTTAGTTTATATTCATATTTTATTTTATTTATTCATTTTATTTAGGTTTAGGTTTATTTATTTATTTTATTTTTAGGTTTTATGTAATTTAGGTTTAGGGTTTTAGGTTTTTAGGGTTAATGGTTTAGGGTTTAGGGTTTTAGGGATTAGGGTTTTAGTGTTTAGGGTTTAGGGTTAGGGTAAAGGGTATAGAGTTTAGGGTTTAGTGTTAAGGCTTTAAGGATTATGGTTTTTAGGGTTTAGGTTTTTTTTTTAAATTTTTTTGTAAACTAGTAGGTTTAGCTTTATTTAGTTTATTTTATTTTTTCCATTTTATTTATGTTTATTTTTTATTTATTTTTTAGTTATTTCTTTTAGGTTTATTTATTTTAGTTTAGGTTTTTTATTTTAGTTTATTTTTTAGGATTAGGTTTATTTTTTAGTTAAGTTTTATTTTTATTTTATATTTTAGGTTTAGGTTTTTTTTTCAGTTTTAGGTTTAGGTTTAGGTTTTTAATTTATTTTCTTAGGTTTAGGTTTTAGGTTTTTATTTTAGGTTTACTTTTGGTTTTAGTTTTTAGTTTAGGTTTAGGTTTATTTTAGTTTTTATTTATTTTATTTAGTTTAGGCTTAGGTTTAGGTTTAGTTTATTTATTTATTTTTAGTTTTACTTTAGGTTTAGTTTATTTTATTTTGATTACTTGTTTTTTATTTTAGCTTTAGGTTTTTTTAGTTTAAGGTTTAGGCATTATTTTTTATTTATTTTTAAGTTTATTTTTTTAGGTGTAAGTTTTATTTTGTTTTATTTTCTTTTATTTTAGGTTTTTTTTTTAGGTTAATTTTATTTTATTTTATGTTTTGTTTTATTTTATATAGGTTTTATTCTTAGGATTATTTTATTATTTAGTTTCGTTTAATTATTATTTAATTTAGTTTGTTTATTTTATTATTTTATTTTATTTTATTTTTAAGTTTAGGTTTAGGTTTTAGTTTTTGTTTCTATTTTATTTTACTTTTTTATTTTATTTAGGTTAAGGTTTTTTATTTATTTTATTTTTAGGTTTTATTTAGTTTAAGTTTGTGTTTTTAGGTTTTAAGGGGTTTAGGGTTCACGATTTTGTGTTTAGGGTTAGTTTAGGGTTTAGGCTTTATTTTACGTTTAGTTTTTATTTAGTTTATGTTTTTTTATTTTCAAGTTTATTTTATTTTTTAGTTTAGTTTAAGTTTTTATTTATTTTATTTTAGTTTATTTATTAGTTGTTTATTTTATTTTATTTTTAAGTTTCGGTTTAGGTTTAGGTTTAGGTTTTAATTAAGGCTTTTATTTTATTTTGCTTTAGGTTTATTTAATTATTTTATTTTTAGGTTTTATTTAGTATATGTTTAGCTTTTTTAGGTTTCTAGGGTTTAGGGTTTAGGCTTTAGGGTTTAGGGTTAGCTTAGGGTTTAGGCTTTAGGGTTTAAGGGCTTTAGGGTTTAGTGTTTAGGGTTTAGGGTTAGTTTAGGGTTTAATGTTTAGGGTTTAATGGTTTAGGGTTTAATGGTTTAGGGTTTAGGGCATAGGGTTAGGGTTAGGGTTTAGGGTTTAGGGTTAGTTTAGAGTTTAGGGTTTAGGGATGTAGATTTAGGGTTCATGGCTAGTTTTAATGTTTAGGTAGTGTTTTTTTAAAAAAATAATTAAACTGGTATGTTTAGGTTTATTTAGTTTAATTTTTGTTTATTTTAGTTTTTTATTTTGTTATATTTAATTTAGTTTATTTATTTTAGATTTATTTATTTTAGTTTAGGTTTTCTATTGTAGTTTCTTTTCTTGGTTTAGTTTTAGGTTTATGTTTATTTTTTAATATAGTTGTATTTTTATTTTATTTTTTAGGATTAGGTTTTATTTATTATTTTTAGGTTTAGGTTTAGGTTTTCATTTTATTTTCTTAGGTTTAGGTTTTAGGTTTTTATTTTAGGTATTATTTTTTTTTACTTTAGGTTTAGGTTTATTTTTAGTTTATTTTATTTTATTTAGTTTAGGGTTTAGGTTTAGTTTATTTTAGGTTTAGGTTTTTTTTTTGTTTACTATATTTTAGTTTAGGTTAAGGTTTATTTTAATTTTAGATTTCTTTTTAGTTTAATGGTTTAGGTTTTATTTTTTATTTATTTTTAAGTTTTATTTTTTGATTTATATTTTAGGTTTAGGTTTTTATTTAGTTTTTATTTTATTTTAGGTTTTATTTATTTTTAATTTACCCTTAGTTTTTATTTTACATATTTTTTTTTATTTTTTAGGTTTATTTTATTTTTTAGTTTAACTTAGTTAATTATTTATTTTATTTTTAGTTTAGTTTTATTTTTATTTTTTATTTTTTTGGTTTAGGTTTATGTTTAGGTTTTAGTTTAGGTTTTATTTTATTTTATTTTATTTATTTTATTTAGGTTTAGGTTTTTTTATTTATTTTATTTTTATGTTTTATTCAGTTTAGGTTTAGGTTTTTAGGTTTTTAGGGTTTTGGGTTTAGGGTTTAGGGTTTAGGGTTTGGGTTTAGGGTTTAGGGTTTAGAGTTGTAGGTTTTATGGTTTAGGGTTTAGGGTTTAGGTTTTTAGGGTTTAGGGTTTAGGGCTTAGGGCTTAAGATATTAGCATTTAGGGATGTAGCTTTTGGGTTGTAGGTTTAGGGTTTAAAGTTTAGGTTTTTAGGTTAGTTTTAGGATTTAGGGTAAGGGTTTTTTAAAAAAAAATTATGTAAATTGGTAGGTTATGATTTATTAATTTTTTTTTTTAGTTTATTTTATTTTTTATTTGGATTTTGGTTTATTTTTATTTTTATTTCATTTAGTTTAGGTTTATTTATTTTAGCTTTGGTTTTTTATTTTAGTTTATTTTTAGGTTTAGGTTAGGTTTATTTTTTATTTTAGTTTTATTTTTATTTTGGTTTTAGGATTAGGTTTTATTTTTTTATTTTAGCTTTAGATTTAGGAATTTATTTTATTTTTTTAGGTTTCAGTTTAGGTTTATTTTCACTTTATTTTAGGTTTAGGTTTAAGTTTTATATATTTTCACTTTTTATTTTATTTTATTTTAGGTTTATTTTAGGGGTTTTTTTACATTTAGCTTTCAATTTGTTTAGATTTATTATTCTTAAGTTTATTTTATTTTTATTAGTTTAGTTTAGGTTTTATTTATTTTATTTGAGCTTATTTTATTAATTTGTTTTATTTTATTTTTAGTTTTAGGTTTAAGTTTTAGTTGAGGTTTTTGTTTTTTTGTTATTTTATTTTATTTTTATTAGGTTTTTATCTATTTTATTTTAAGTTTTATTTAGATTTGGTTTAGGTTTTTAGGGTTTAGTGTTTAGGCTTTATGATTTTGGGTTTAAGGTTAGCTTAGGGTTTAGGCTTTAGGCTTTAGGGTTTAAGGATTTTATGGTTTATGTGAGTCACTATAGCACCCAAGAGGTGGGGGTGTGAATTGGCCGATATTAAAAAATTTTAAAAGTTCAATCTTAAATTTCAAGTTTTAATAGAAAATTAATATTTGATTTTATAATGACAAGATACAATTCATAATGTAGAAAAATAAATGCAATAACACACAATTTTTTGCGTGGTTTGCCAACCCCAAACCATCCTACGCCCATAGCCACCCCTCCAGTAGAATCCACTAAATGCAAAAATATCTTACAAATAGTACTCCCCTATAACAGGGTGAGTACAACCCCTACAATAATATGTACTCTCCTACAAAGGGGCAAGTACAACACCAATATAAATTTTACAGTACAAAAAATACAAAATAATTAATTTTTATAAAATAAATCTCTCACAAATATACCAAGCTATCTAATTCAAAAATGATCTCACAACTTATAAATGAACACTTTACAACTTAAAAATTTGGCAAGATAAAATGCTCACTTAATATTGATAAGAAATAATAAAATAAATATCTTAAAGTGATCTTACTAAGATGTTTATGTTATTACAATTTGTGAACAAATATAAAAATGATTTCAAAATAAATTCACAATACTCTTTTGCATAATAAAATAAATTTCACCAAGGAATAATTTATTTTATTTTAACCAAAAAGATTTTTTCAATTAATGATAATGATCACAAAATACTCAAATAAAATGAGTATATGATAGATCTAAGTAGTCTAGTAAGCTTTTAAATAAGAAGAGAGATCTAACAAATATGAAAATAATTTCAGCACAATAATTTAATTTAAAATGCTAAAATATGCTTCTAAAATAGATCTAAGAATAAATGATCTTTCAAAATAAGACTAATGAAAAAATATATCAAGAAACCAAAAGAAATTTGTAGGAAGTTAAAAATTTCAACAAGCTGAAATAGATCTTGCAAACTATCACAAGAGTTTTTCACATAAAAATGATTGAGAAACTTTGATGTGAAAAATAATCTCCAAAGACTAATCCACCAAAAAGTATAAATTGAAAAGAATAAATAGATGGTGAAAATAGCATGAAGAACTAAAAAGGATGAAGATCAAGAAAATAAACTCAAGTAATTTGAGAAAGCTTGCTTAGTTGAAGATGTTGAAGCTTACAAACTAAGGATTTGATCTTGCAATATTTGGAGAACACTTGGAAGGAAAATCTAACAAATTTTCTCTTAGATTTACTGGAGGGATTTTAAATTTTGAATGAGGAATGCTTTCATGAAGAGAATGGGGGCTATTTATAGGCAAGAAGGTCATTTTGAATTATTTCAAAAAAATATATTATTATAACATCATGTTATCATCTAATAATTTAATATTAAATAAAAATAAAATTTGTATTAAATAAATATTAAATTTAAGCAGCCAAAATTTGGCCATTCACATGGGAAAGTCAAAAATAATCAAATATGGCTCTTAATATATTCAAATCATGTAGCATGCATTCAATATTAAAATCAGCTAATATTTGAAAAGTCATAATAAATTTAATTTTAATCAAATGTGGGACATGTAACCTATCAAATTAAAGGAAAAAAAATCCAAGGAATCCATTGGAGATGAAATCAGATATAAATTCCTTGATTATAAAATGACTTTGGCTAAAATACAAAATTTCACATATTTTTGTTAATTTTGAAATATGACATTTAAATATTATGATATAATTTATATATAATCATACACATGTTAGTTATCATATAACATTCATTTAAAATTAAAATATTTAATTATATTAAGTAAATAAAATAATTACACTTAATAGTCATAATTTATTATCATTTATTATTTTGATAATTCAAATGCTATGTATGAAACATATAATTGAATGTTAATTAGATAGAGATTTATATAAATTAACCTTATTAAAATAATATGTTATGTTGTGAGCAAATTGATTCATGCCAATGAACTTATATGAATTTCAAAGATAGTTACAAATGCATATAACCTAAAATATTATATTGTGAGCTTCACATTATCCATTTTGATCTATCTTTCATTCTTCTACTCTTGCAATTTCCTCAAACATATTCTGAGATGTATTGGATATGTAATTAGCAATTGATATATCTAAAACACATAAAAAATTTATTAGATCATCCGAGCATTCATTTGTTATCATCAAAATTGATCAGATTGAACACGAGGCTCATTATGCCAATAATTTAGGGTTAGTTTAGAGTTTATGGTTTTAGGGTTTAGGGTTTAGGGTTTCAGGGTAGGATTAGGGTTTAGGCTTTAAGGTTTATGGTTTAGGGTTTGTTTAGGGCTTAGGGTTAGCTTAGGGTTTATGGTTAATATTGGGTTTAGGTCAGATATGGTTAGGTTTTGTGGTTTAAGGTTTATAGTTTAGGTTTTATGATTTAGCTTTAGGTCTCAGTTTTAAGGTTGGCCTAAGGCCTAGGGTAGGGTTTTAAAAGCCCAGGTTGGGGTTAGTCAGTTTTAGGGTTGTAGGCTCAAGTTCAGTGGTTGGGCTCATGGTTAGTGGTAGGAGGGGTGGCCCAGGGTTTAGGATCTGGGGGCCTAGGGTTTAAGGCCTTTGTCAGCTTTAGGGAGTCTAGGAAGGCCTGGCTGGTTTGGGTGGAGGGCCCAGGTGGTTTTGGGCCTGTGGTTTTGAGGCTCAGCATCAGGGTGGGTAGGGTGGTTTTTTGGATAGCAGTTAAGGTTAGGTTTAGGTAGGGTTTTAGGTTTAGGGTTTAGGTTAGGTTTTTCCATTTTTTCTTTATCTAAATTAAGTAAACTTGATGGTTTTGGTTAATTTAGTTTTATTTATTTATTTTAGTTTATTTTGTTTTTTATTTTGATTTAGGTTTATTTTTATTTTTATTTAGTTTAGTTTATTTATTTTACATTTATTTATTTTGTTTAAGTATTTTATTTACTTTATTTTAGGTTAAAGTGTATAGGTTTATTTTTTTAGTTTAGTTTTATTTTATTTTATTTTTGGTTCGGTTTTATTTTTTTTTTAAGTTGAGGTTGAAGTTTTTATTTTATTTTTTTAGGTTTGGGTTTTATGTTTTTATTTTAGTTTTATTTTGAGGTTTTATTTTTTAGATTTGGTTTATGTTTATTTTTAGTTTATTTTATTTTATTTAGTTTATGTTTAGGTTTATATTTAGTATATTTTAGGTTTAGGTTTTATTTTTATTATATTTATTTTATTTTTATTTTAGGTTTAGGTTTTTTTTCTAGTTTAGAGTTTAGGTTTTATTTTTTTATTTTTTTAGGTTTAATTTTAAATTTAGGTTTTATTTAGATTTCATTTTATTTTATTTTAGGTTTATTTTATTTTATTTTATTTATTTTTTTTTATTTTGGTTTTTTCATTAGGTTTATTTTATTTTTAGTGTAGTTTTAGTTTTATTAATTATATTTTAGTTTATTTTATTAGTTTATTTTATCATTTTAGGTTTAGGTTTTAGTTTTAGGGTTGTAAGTTTAGGGTGGATTTAAGTTTAGTTTTGGGTTTAAGGTATATTTTATTTTAGGATTTAGGGTTTAGGGTTTAGGGTTTAAGGTGTTTTAAAAAAAATTAAAAGTAGGTATAGGTTTATTTAGTTTATTATTTATTTATTTTACTTTATTTTATTTTTTATTTTATTTAGTTTAATTTATTTATTTTAGCTTTATTTATTTTATGTTAGTTTTATTTTAGTTTTTTTGTTTGTTTAGGTTTATGTTTATATTTTAGTTTAGTTTTATTTTTATTTTATTTTTAGGCTTAGGTTTTATTTTTTTTAATTTTAGGTTTTGGTTTATGTTTTTATTTAATTTTTTTAGGTTTAGGTTTTAGGTTTTTATTTTAGGTTTATTTTTAGGTTTATTTTTTTAGTTTAGGTTTAGGTTTATTTTAAGTTTATTTTATTTTGTTTAGTTTACGGTTTAGGTTTAGTTTATTTTTGGTTTAGATTTAGGTTTTATTTATTTTAGATTAGTTTTTTTTAACAGAAAACATATTCATATTCAACATTTCTTTTTTTTTCGATTTCAAAAACTAAGTAACACACCAAGTTTTAAAAGACACAAGCAACGACATAGATAAAAAATGAGCATGCATAGGGCAAATAAAAAACCCTAGATAGCTAGAATCGTCTTTACTATAAAGACACAGTTCCATACGCAATAGATCGGATCAGTCATTCTTCAATTTCCCTAGTCCCTTTAGAACCCCCCAAGACTCTCGAGTAGTGATATCCACCATCATATCCCCGATCACTCCCTCCACAACTACCACGGCTGCAACCTCTGTTGCTCCTCCCACCTCCATAACTACCACTTCTCCAACCACCACCTCCATATCAACCAGCACATCCAGATCCCCCACGACCACTGTGATAATCGTCACCTTTGCCTTCGACTCACCACAGATCTACTGAGCTTGATGGTGATGTTCCCGCCACAAGGTTCTCACTTTATTCTTATAGTTTAGTTTATATTTTGTTTTAGAGTTTAGGTTTATTTTTAATTTATTTAGTCACTTTAGGTTTAGTTTTAGGGTTTTGGGATTGGGTTTAGGGTTAGGGTTTAGGGTTAGGGTATGTGGCATGGTTTAAGGTTTGCTTTATGGTTTAGGGTTTAGGGTTATGGTTTAAGGTTTAGATTCAAAGCTAGGGTTTAGGGTTTGTTCTGGTTTATATTATTTTTAGTTTAATTTAAGTTTTTCTTTATTTTAATTTCATTTATTTTATTTTATTTTTTAGGTTTAGGTTTATGTTTAAGGTTTTATTTTATTTTATTATATTATTTTATTTAGGTTTAGGTTTTTTTATATATTTTATTTTGGATTTATTTATTTAGGTTTGGTTTTTTTGGGGTGTATTTTAGGGTTTTAGGGGTTTAGGATTTTATTTTTTTAAATTAAGTAACCCATTGGTTTTAGATTTATTTAGTTAATTTAGTTAATTTTTATTTTGGTTTATTTTATTTTTATTTTTATTTATGTTTATTTTTTTTTAGTTTATTTATTTAGTTTTATTTTAGTTTAGTTTAGGTTTTTTAATTTTGTTATCTTTTTAGGTTTGGGTTTAGGTTTAGGTTTATTTTTTAGTTGAGTTTTTTTTATTTTAATTTATAAGTTTAGGTTTTATTTTTTATTTTTAAGTTTAGGTTTTGGTTTTTATTTTATTTTCTTAGGTTTAGGTTTTTTATTTTAGGTTATTTTAGGTTTTATTTTAGTTTATTTTGTTTTATTTTAGTTTAGGTTAGTTTAGGTTTTATTTATTTTCGTTTAGTTTATTTTAGTTTAGGTTTAGGTTTTCTTTTAGTAGTTTAGGTTTTATTTTATTTATTTTAGGTTTATTTTTAGGTTTAAGTAGATTTTATAATTTAAGTTTTATTTTATTTTATTTTACATTTAGTTTTTTATTTATAATGTCTTTTATTTTAGGTTTATTTTATTTTAGTTTAGTTTAAGTTATTATTATTTTATTGTAGTTTATTTTATTTATTTATTCTTTTATTTTAGTTAAGGTTAGGTTTATTTTATTTTTATTTTATTATTTTTTATTTAGTTTAGCTTTTATTTATTTTAGGTTTAATTTTATTTAGGTTATGGTTTTTAAGTTCTTTAGGTTTTATGGTTTAGTGGTCACCAGATTTAGGTTTAAGGTTTAGGATTGTGGTTTGGTTTAGGGTCAGGGATTTAGGGTTTTAGTTTGGTTTGTGAGTCTGATTTAGGGTTAGAATTTTATTTTTAGAGTTTTTTTTTAAATTAAGTCCAAATGTAGGTTTAGGTTTATTTATTTTAGTTTTAGTTTTTTTAATTTATTTTTTTGTTTTTTTTAGGTTTATGTTTTTTTTTTTTTAGTTTAGTTTCTTTTATTTTATATTTAGATTTATCTATTGTATTTTATTTATCTTTAGGTTTTATTTTTAGATTTATTTCTTAGGTTTAGCTTTTATTTAGCTTTTATTTTATTTTATTTTAAGATTTTATATTTTTATTTTACATTTATTTTTATTTTACTTAGATTTTTTATTTTTAGGTTTATTTTGTTTTTTACTTTAGTTTAGGTTTTAATTTTTTCTAATTTTAGTTTATTTTTATTATTTTATTTTATCATTCAGGTTTAGTTTAGGTTTAGTTTAGGTTTAAGTTTAGTTTAGGTTTTATTTTATTTTATTTTTATTTGGTTTATATTTTATTGATTTTATTTTAGGTATTTGGTTAAGTTTAGTTTTAGGTCCAGTTTAGGGTCAGTGTAGGCTCAGATAGAGGGTTTAGAGTGAGTTTTTAGTTTAGTAGTTTAGTGGTGTAGGGTGCCTAGGGTCAGAGTGTAGAGAGAGGTTAGTTGGTGGATTAGGGTTAGGGTTTTTTTTTTTTAAATTAAAACTGCAAGTAGGCATTATATTTTATTTATTCCTAGTTTTATTTTAATTTTATTTTGATTTAGGTTTCTTTTATTTTATTTAGTTTACTTTTATTTATTTAGACTTATTTATTTTAGTTTAGGTTTTATTATAGTTTATTTTTTAGTTTTAGGTTTATTTTTTAATTTGTTTTATTTTTATTTTATTTTATAGCTTTAGGTTTTATTTTTTATTTTTAAGTTTAGGTTTAGGTTTCTATTTATTTTCTTAGGTTTAGGTTTTTATTTTAGGTTTATTTCTAGGTTTTATTTTTTAGTTTAGGTTTAGGTTTATTTTTATTTTATTTTAGGTTTAGGTTTAAGATTTATTTATTTAGTTTTTAATTTATTTTTTAGTTTAGTTTTGGTTTTTATTTATTTTATTCTAATTTAATTTTATTCGATTATTTTATTTTATTTTTAGGTTTTGGTTTATGGTTTAGTATCGGTTTTTAATTTATTTTATTTAAGTTTAAGGTTTTTTTATTTATTTTATTTTTAAGTTTTATTTAATTTAGTTTTAGGTTTTTAGGTTTTTAAGGTTTAAGGTTTTGGGTTTAGGTTTTGTGGTTTAGGGTTTTAGTGTTTAGGGTTTATTATTTAGGCTTTATGGTTTAGTGTTTGGTTTTATGGTTTATTTAGGGTTTACGGTTTAGGGTTTAGGGTTTAGGGTTTACGGTATTCAGTTTAGGGTTTAGGGCTTTATGGTTTAAGGTTTAGGGATTAAGGTTTAGGGTTTAGGATTTAGGGTTTTAGGGTTTAGGTTTTAGGGTTTAGGGTTGTAGGTTTCGGGTTTAGAGTATAGGGTATAGGGTTAGTTTTAGTGTTTAAGGTTTATGTCTTAGCATTAGTTTAGGGTTTAGGGTTTAGCGTTTAGCGTTTATGGTTTAAGATTTAGGGTTTTAGGGTTTAGGGTTTATTGTTTAGAGTAGTAGGTTTAGGGCTTAGAGTTTAAGGTTTAGGGTTAGGGTTTTTTTATAATTTTTTTAAATAAACTAAACTGTGAGGTTTAGGTTTATTTAGTTTATTTTTATTTATTTTAGTTTATTTTATTTTCTATTTTGACTTAGGTTTACTTTTATTTTTATTTAGTATAGTTTATTTATTCTAGGTTTATTTATTTTACTTTAGGTTTTTATTTTAGTTTAATTTTTAAGTTTAGGTCTTGTTTAGGATTATTTTTTAGTTTAGTTTTATTTTATTTTATTTTAAGTTTAGGTATTATTTTTAATTTTTGGTTTATTTATATGTTTAAATTTTTAGTTTTGGTTTAGGTTTTTTTAGTTCATTTTATTTTATTTAGCTTACATTTAAGTTTAGGTTTATTTTATTTTAGGTTTAGGTTTAGGTTTAATTTATTTTAGTTTAGTTTATTTTGTGTAGGTTTAGGTTTATTTTCTTTATATTTTAGGTTTATTTTTTATTTTTTAGGTTTAGGTTTTTTTTTTAGTTTAGGTTTAGGTTTATTTTAGGTTTAGGTTTAGGTTTTATTTTGTTTTTATTTTATTTTTTTTAGGTTTATTTTAAATTTATTTTAGGTTTAGTTTTTATTTAATTTATGTTTTTTTTTGTTTAGGTTTTTATTTATTTTATTTTTTATTTTATTTTCTTTTTATGTTTAAGATTAGGTTTAGGAATTCATTTATGTTTTAATTTTATTTTATTTTTTAGTTAAGGTTTTATTTATTTATTTTATTTTTAGGTTTTATTTAGTTTACATTTAGGTTTTTAGCTTTTTAGGGTTTAGGGTTTAGGGTTTAGGGTTTAGGGTTTTAGGGTTTAGGGATTAGGATTTAGGGTTTTAATGGTTTAGTGTTTAGGTAGGTTTAGGTTTTAGGTTTAGGGCTCATGTTTTGTTTATGGTTTAGGGTTTTTGGTTTAGGTTTTAGGGTTTAGCTTTAGGTTTTTATTTTAGTCTATTTTCTAGGTTTAGGTTTAGGTTTTTGTTTATTTTTTAGTTTAGTTTTATTTTTATTTTATTTTTTAGGTTTAGGTTTTTTTTAGGTTTAGGTTTAGGTTTTTATTTTATTTTTGTAGGTTTAAGTTTTAAATTTTATTTTAGGTTTATTATTAGGTTTTATTTTTTAGCTTAGGATTAGGTTTATTTTTTGTTTATTTTATTTTATTTAATTTAGGGTTTAGGTTTAGTTTATTTTAGGTTTAGGTTTTATTTATTTTTGTTTAGTTTATTTTAGTTTAGGTTTAGGTTTATTTTATTTAGTTTATTTTATATTGTTTATTTTATTTTTATTTTAAGTTTAGGTTTTTTTAATTCAGGGTTTAGATTTTATTTTTTATTTATTTTAAATTTTATTTTTAATTTTATTTTTTAGTTTTAGGTTTCTATTTAGTTTTTATTCTATTTTATTTTAGGTTTATTTTATTTTTTGGCCACAAATTTGCAACCTCTAAAATGTGTGTTACTAATTAAACTAGGATTAAATAATGCATCAATTTTTTCTTTGGTTCTATTAACAATCTTTTTATGATTCATAAGAATACCATGATATTTAGCATCATTTCTATCCATCCATATGAACTAAATAAGGGTAATGGAAATAAAAGCTTTGATATGACCTTTCACAAGTTTTTGGAAACCGGCTTCAAGAAGTTGATATAAAGAAAGAAAGCCATTGAAATGGTTAGTATTAAAAAGATCATCATACCAAAACCATAATTTGGAGGCAAAAACACCATTGACAAAAACATGATTAATATTTTGATATGAAAATGACAATAACATTTGGATGGTTAATGAAAACCTTTATCTTAGAGCAAGGAATCAATAAGAATGAAGTTTTTTAGAATTCTCCAAGTAAGGACAGAATAAGAGATAGGGATGATATTATTCTAAAGTTTAATAAATACAATAAAAGAAGTATGAGCCTCTTTAATATAATTCCAAGCATTTTTAAGAATAAAATCTCCATTATAAGACAGTTTAAAAAGAATTTGATCCAGCTTGTTGGGAAGGATAGGAATATCACTAAATTTATCCAAAGAGAGATAGGAATAAATTTGGAAAGTTTACTATCATTCCACTTATTATTAAGCCAAAATGAGTTAACTTTTATAGCAGCAGTAGAATGGGTAGATTTAAAAGCATCAATAGAACCACCAATCCAATTGTCTTGTCAAAAGAAAGAAGATCCCAAATTTATACCCCAAGATATTAAGGATTCAGCCTCCCATTTAATGGAGCAAAGCCTTTTCCAAACCGGGGAGTCACCCACTTTATAAGAACAGATAAGAGGGTGCTTGTCGTGGTAGTATTTAGCAGTCATAAAATTAGCCCAAAGGCTATCTTTTTTTTTTCTAAAATTCCACTAGAGTTTATGTGAGAAGGCAATAATAGCTTCACGAATAGATTTGCATCCAAGCACATCTTCACCTGGGGACCACAACATTTATGCCAAGAAGTCCAATGCATCTTTTTAACTGAATTATTAGAGCCCAAAAAAAATTTATTAATGAGACAATCAATTTTATTTTAGATAGAATTAGTAGGGATAATGGTTTGAATAAGATATAAAGGCATCGAATTAAGAGTACTCTTAAGCAAAGTAAGCCTACCACAAAAAGAAAGTAAGTGAAATTCCCACGCTAAAATTTTATTAGAAATTTTTTGGATAAGCTCATAAAAAACATGGGATCTATTTTTAATTTTAAAAGAAGAGCACCTAGATATTTAATAGGGAGTTGTTGGTGTTTAAAGTTAGTGATTCTCAAGATCTGATTGATTTTATTATTAGAAATTTTTGAGGAGGTAATCAAGTAACTCTTGCTTTCATTAATAGAAAGCCACTTTCTCTACCAAAAATATTTAAAAATTTCTTAAGTCTTTTTATATGATGATGGGAAGCATTACAAAGGATAATGAAATCATCAGCAAAGCTAAGATGAGAAATAGGGATATCACCAAGAGTTCTATAGTACATGCTTGGATTGTTATTGAATAGATAATTTAAACTCCTAAAAGGTATTCCACAACAATAATAAACAAAGAAGAGGACAAAGAATCTCCTTGTCTCAAACCATGAGAAGAAGGAAAAAAGCCTAAAGCATCACCATTAAGATGAATAAAAAACTAGGCATTATTAATACAAGTTTTAATAAGGTTAATGAAATTATTAGAGAAACCAAATAAATGCAAGATATTTAAAAGGAAATCCCAAGAGATATTATCAAAGGCTTTAAGAATATTTAATTTAAAAAGGATGTTACACCTCTAGTAGGAACATCCAAATCATAGATAAGCTATTGAGCAAAAAGAATGTTATCAAATATAGATCTCCTGCTAATAAAACTAGCTTGGTTGAGGGAGATAATTTTTTGAAGCAAAGGACTAAGTCTATTAGTACAATTTTAGAAATAAATATATTAAAGAAAGTAAAAAGACTAATATGTCTGAAATCACTCCAAGAATATGGGTTATCTTATTTAGATATTAGAATAATGCAAGTGCTTGAAAAATATTTAGGGAGAGGATTACCAATAAAAAAAAATCAACAATAGCATCAATTAAGTCATGCTTAATAATAGGCCAACAATTTTGAAAAAATTGAGTTGTGTAACCCTTCAGACCAGCAATGGAATAACGTTCATGCTATTAAGAACTTCACCAATCTCATCTTCGGTAGGCAACCTAGTAAGCCAATGGTTGTCATCATTGGTAATAATAGAGGGAATCAAATGCAAAATAGAAAAAGCTTCAAAAGAGTGGCTTTTGTTAAGCATATTTCTAAAGTGGTTAATAACATAATCTTTAATAACATTAGTATCAGTAATCCAATCTCCATTATCACTTTTAATTTTTTGAATAAAATTTAAAGCTTTATTTTGATTACATAAAGCATGAAAAGACCTGGTATTCCTGTCCCCATCACCAATATGTTTACTAGCAGCTTTTTGCCGCCAATAGGACTCTTGCATATTTTGATAATTAACAAGATTAACTTTTACTTCATTCAAATCCTTAAGCTTAGAAGAATCTGTCAAAATAGTATTTTCTAGATCATAAAGCAAAAGTTCCATGTTTTTTATGTTAGCAAATAGATTTTTAAAATAATGTGTGTTCCACCAAACTAGATTTTGTTTGAGCATTTTTAAAACTTAACCCATAATCTATGCATACCCCAAATCAAATTATCAGGGTGTAAAGGGGAAATCCAATTAATAGCCACTACTTTAAGAAAATTTAGATGCTAAAGCCACATCTTTTGAAATCTAAAAGACGGTGAGGTATTTAATATTTGAGAGTTATCTTTAACAAAAAGCAAAAGAGGGGCATGATCGGATAAAGTTCTAATCAAATGTTCAACAAAGGTAAGAGGCCATTGATTAATCTAATGAGGGTTGAAAAGAATTCTATCAAGATGTTGCTAGAGCTTAGAGTTTTACCAAGTATAATTAAAGCCTTCAAAATCAATGTCAATAAGATAGCAATAAAGAATTATATTAGAAAATTCTTCCATAGAATGAAAATTAGGAGAGCAACCACCCCTTCTTTATAAAGAATATAGAATAGTGTTGAAATCACCCCCAACTAGCCAAGGTTTATTAACAGAAAGAGAAAAACTTCTCAAATTCTACCAAAGAACATTCTGACCAGCTCTATTGCAAGAAGCATATATAAAAGAGCCTAGCACACATGAATCACCAAAAGAAAAGTGAACATTAATAACTTGTTATTGATCATCTAAAATTACAATATTTAAGAAGCTATTCCAAAAGCACCAAAATTTATTATTGATGTTAGAGAAAAATTATTGAAACCAAGCATTCTAGTAATATGATTGATTTTATCAACATGAATAAGAAGTTTAATAATAATAAATAAAGAGATATTATTAATTCTATAAAGATTTCTAATATGGTTAACGGTGAGGTACAAATCCCTAACATTCTAAATAAGAGAACTAAACATAAAGAAAATTATAAAAAGATTAAAGGATAATAATAAGAGAGAGAGAGAAAGAATAAAAATCCTCTCCTAAGCCAAAAATTGAAATAATACATTATTTATGAAGAGGATCCATATCTAGTAGATCTGGTAAGATTAGGAGGTTGCATCTTAGAGTTTTAGATTTCTTTCTAAATATAGTTTGGAAATTTCTATTTTTATCCAAAGTGTCACCTTCAGATAGAGATTGATTAGGAATATTATTAATAGGTTATGGATCAACAAGAACATCTCTAATCACAACTTCCCCCTATTCCAAGTCAGCATTTTATTAGAAAGTGGGAATAGAATGAAGATCAATCTTGGAATTAGGGGAAGGAGAAGAAGTTATACCATTCAAAGCACAATTACCAATGTTAAAATTAGTGTTTTGCTCAAGAATTTTAGCCACATTCAAGTTATCATTCAAGTTATCATTTAAATCCTCATTCTCATCAATTAATGCCAACAGAGAAGTAGGAATTGACTCATTAGAGAGTGAATCATCATTTTTTTAGCCTCTTTGAATTTGGAATTAGCCAAAATAGGCATGTTTTCAAGTAAAGAAAGGTTCTTGGGCCAACCATCTTTTTCAACATTATTAGTACCTTTGTTATGATCGCAATGAGAAGCAAAATCATAAATATTAGGAACATCAAAAGATTCCAAAGAATCTGACCTAATATTAACATTTAAGTTATTTTTAGGAACAAAATAGTTTTATTAAATTTATCAAAAATAACTTTAGAGTTAGGATCATTCCAAATTTTCTTTTTAAGATGTGGGTGAAGAATAAAACACTCTAAATTATCATGACCATGTATCTTGCAATGGGAATAGAATACCAACAAATTTTCAAATTTTACCTTTTGTAAGTAGCCAAACTTTTCAAATCCAATCTAGACATCTTTAGGATGTTTTTTTAGATATGTGAAGTTCAACCAATATACGAACAGAGGGGAGAACTCACGGTGATTGCTTGATCGTCGGACCAAAAAGAGCCTGACAGAAATAAAATGGTGGGTAACATAATGGTTCTCATATTTAGAAGAGCTACACATGAATAATAGGTGATTCCTCATTTATATCAAAAAGGGGAGACCACTTCAACAAACGCATTTGATAATTAAAGACAAAATAAGATTGACATGAGAAAACCCATGAATAATCCCAATTGTTTGTTAGTTGGATCAAAATATGTCTTGGATTGATCAAGCCAATATAAAAATCACCCAAAAGTTTAAGGTTATGAAAAAAAGCTTGGTTCTTGTCCAAATTTTATCGTCGTAGAGTAAATTTGTCAATCAAAGTAAATTCAAAAGGTTTTGCAAGCTTTTTGACATCAAGATTTGAATACATTATCTCAAACATAACTTGAAAAAAAGTCAAAATTAGATTCACCGAGTCAGAAAAGGTAAAGCTCTTACTAGAAAGTGCATCCTTAAAAGATTTAATAGTAGGAATGGCATTGTGTTCATTAATCCCCACAAAATTGGATGCCCTGATGGATCATCTAAAATTGGGGATGTAAGTCATGGGTATGAGATCACTGCAACCATATTCAGAGGAGACACATCATGCAAATAGCCAAAATTGAAAGAAACTCCAGAAATTGGTCGAGAATGATGAAGGATCCAACAAAAATGCAAGACTAGAATGTACCGATGAAGGGGGAAATGAAATCTCCAGAGCACTACAAGGGAGAGAGTTTTTATCTAGGTTAGGTTAGGTTAGGTTATCTTAGTTTTTGTCTTGGTTTTAATTAGTTTAAGTTTAGGTTTTTAGGATTTAGGGTTTAGGGTTTAAGGTTTTACAGTTTAGGGTTTTAGGGTTTATAGTTTAGGGTTAGGGTTTAGGGTTTAGGGTTTAGTATTTAGGCTTTATGGTTTATAGTTTTTAGGTTTAGGTTTTAGGGTTTAAGGTTTAGGGTTTAGGATTTAGTTAGTTTAGGTTTAAATTAATTAGGTTTTGAGTTTAAGGTTAAGTTTAGGTTTAAAGGTTAAGGTTTAATTAAGGTTTAGGTTTAAAGTTTGTATTTTAAGGTTTTAAGTTTAAGATTAGGTTTAAGGTTTAGTTTAGGATTAGGAGGTTTAGGTTTTATAGGTTTAGGTTTAGATTTAGGGTTTAAGGTTTATTTAAGTTTTTAGGGTTTAGGTTTTAGGTTTAGGATTTAGGGTTTAGGGTATAGGTTTTTGGTTTAGGGTTCAGGTTTTAGTTTAAGTTTTAGGGTTTTTGATATTTTTTTAATAGAGAACAAATTCAAATTTAACATTTCTTCTTTTCAATTTCATCAAGTAAGTAACACACCAAGTTTTCTATGACACAAGCGATGACATTGATAAAAAATGAGCACACATAGAGCAAATCAAAACCATAGATAACTAGAACTATCTCTATTGTAAAGACAGTTCCATAAATAATAGATCGAATGGGCAGTTCTTAAGTTTCTCCAGTTTCCATTAGAACCACCCCGGCCTCTCGAGTAGCGGATCCACCATTATATCCCCGATCTCTAGCTACACCACCACCACAATGGTAACCTTTATTGCTCCTCCGGGCTTGACATCCACCACTGCTCTAACCACTATCTCCATATCCACCAGCACCTCCATATCCCCCACCACCATTGCAATAATTGCAGCCTTTGCCTTCGCCACACCCAGCTCTTGAGGTTCCATTCTTAGGGAGTTTAGGTTTAGGTTTATTAGGCTTTAGGGTTTAGGTTTATTTTTTATATTTTTTAGTTACTTTAGGTTTAGGTTTAGGGTTTGGGTTTAGGATTTAGGGTTAGGGTTTAGGGTTTAGGGTTTAGGGTTTAGGTTTAGGGTTTAGGGTTTTAGGGTTTATGCTTTTAGGGTTTAGGGTTTAGGGTTAAGGTTTAAGGTTTAGGGTCTAGGGTTTAGGGTTGTAGGTTTAGGGTTTAGGGTTTAGGATTTAGGGCTTTATGTTTTTTTTAAAATTTAAGTAAACCAATATTTTTAGGTTTATTTAGTTTATTTGGTTTAATATTTATTTATTTTAGTTTATTTTATTTTTTTATTTAAGTTTTTTTCTTATTTAGTTTAGTTTCTTTATTTAGGTTTATTTATTTTAGTTTCGGTTTTTTATTTTAGTTTATTTTTTAAATTTAGGTTTATTTTTTAGTTGAGTTTTTTTTATAGGTTCAGGATTTATTTTTTATTTTTAGGTTTAGGTTTATATTTTTATTTTATTTTTTAGGTTTAGGTTTTATGTTTTTTTTATGTTTATTTTTAGGTTTTATTTTTTAGTTTAGGTTTAGGTTTATTTTTAGTTTATTTTATTTAGTTTAGGTTTATTTTTAGTTTATTTTATTTTATTTAGTTTATAAGTTTAGGTTTAGGTTTTATTTATTTCTAGTATAGTTTATTTTAGTTTAGGTTTAGGTTTATTTTATTTTTGTTTATTTTAGGATTTAAGTTTTATTTTCTATTTATTTTTAACTTTTATTTTAAGTTTATTTTTTAGGTTTTATTTTTATTTAGTTTTTATTTTATTTTACTTTATTTTAAGTTTATATTATTTTTATTTTACGTTTTGTTTTTATTTTATTTAGGTCCTTTATTCTTAGGTTTATATTATTATTTTTTAGTTTAGTTTAGGTTTTTGTTTATTTTATTTAAAATTATTATTATAAGTTTATTTTATTTTATTTTTAGGTTTAGGTTTCAGTTTTAGTTTATATTTTTATTTTTATTTCATTTAGGTTTAAGTTTTTCATTTATTTTTTTTAAGGTTTTATTTAGTTTAGGTTTAGGTTTCTAAGTTTTTAGGGTTTAGGGTTTAGGGTTTAGAGTTTAGGGTTTAGGATTTTATGGTTTAGGATTTTAGGGTTTAAGGTTTAGGGTTAGGGTTTAGGGTTTAGGGTTTAGGGTTTAGTGTTTAGGCTTTAGGGTTTAGAGTTTTTAGGGTTTAGGGTTAGCTTAAGGTTTAGGGTTAGTTTAGGGATTATGGATTAGGGTTTAGGGTTTTAGGGTTTAGGGTTTAGGTTTAGTGTTTAGGTTTTAGTGTTTAGGCATTCAGGTTTAGGGATTTCAAGGTTTATGATTTAGGGTTTAGAGTTAGTTTAGGGTTTAGGGCTTAGGATTTGGAGTTTAGGGTTTACAATTTAGGGTTTAAGGTTAGTTTAGGTTTTTGGGTTTAGGGTTTTAGTGTTTAGGGTTTAGGGTTTAGAGTTTAGGGTTTATGATTTAGGGTTTAAGATTCAATGTTTAGGGTATTTTTAAAAAAAATAAAGTAAACTGGTAGGATTAGGTTTATTTAATTTTTTTAGTTTATTTTTTATTTATTTCGATTTATTTTATTTTATTTAGTTTATTTTATGATTTATTTTTATTTAGTTTGGTTTATTTATTTTAGTTTAAGTTTTTATTTTAGTTTATTTTTTAGGTTTAGGTTTAGGTTTATATTTATTATTTAGTTTAATTTTATTATAATTTTTTTAGGATTAAGTTTTTGTTTTAATTTTTAGGTTTAGGTTTAGGTTTTTATATTTTTTTGTTGGTTTCTATTTTAGGTTTTTTTTTAGTCTAATTTATTTTATTTTGTTTAGGGTTTATGCTTAGTTTATTTTAGGTTAAGGTTTTATTTATTTTAGTTTAGTTTATTTTAGTTGAGGTTTATGTTTTTTTAATTTTATTTATTTTTGGTTCTAGTATTTTTTTATTTTAGGGTTTAGGTTTTATTTTTTTATTTTATTTTTAGGTTTAAGTTTACTTTATTTTTATTTTATTTTAGTTTTATTTTATTTAGGTTTTATTTTTAAGTTTATTTCATTTTAGTTTTTTATGTTTTTTTTATTTTATTTTATTTTATTTTAGGTTTAGGTTTAAGTTTAGGTTTAGGTTAAAATTTAAGTTTTTTTTATTTTATGATTATATTTTATTTATGGTTCGATTTTCATATTTATTTTATTTTTAGGTTTTATTTAGAATATGTTTAGGTTTTCAGGGTTTAGGGTTTAAGGTTTATGGTTTGGGGTTTAGGGTTGTAGGTTTTAGGGCTTAGGGTTTAGGGTTTAGGGTTTAGGGTTTTTAGGGTTTAAGATTTAGGGTTTAGAGTTTAGGGTTTAGGTTTTATGTTTAGGGTTCTAGTTTTAGGGTTTTAGGTTTTTCATTTAATAGGGAACAAATTGAGATTCAACATTTCTTCTTTTCGATTTCATCAACCAAGTAACAAACCAGGGAAGTGAGGTAATCAAATGACCTCCTTAGCAAACTAAAACCTGTTCTTTAAATATCAAACTATATACCCATTACCATTCAATCTTATATAAATCAACACATGAATAGAAGAAAAAGAACTCAACATTCACACACTTAAGCTATAAGCACATGCATTTGTTATGTATTTATAACTAACATCATAACACATATTATTAGTCATTTATAAGCTTTTGAAAAATACAGTTTGATTTAATAGTGATAATAGCCATATATATTAAATTAAACCAACACACAAGCTTACATAAATGAAATCCATTTTATTTTACTTGATTTTGAAAAGATGGATGCATGAATTGAAATGACATACCAAATTTAACATGATTGGAAAGAGGACAATCAAATATAAGCATGTAACTCATTCAACCAAACTAGTTCTTAAGGATAATCAAATCAAATAAGATTATTTAAAAACAAACCAAAGCTCCTTTATTAATTAAGTTTTGGATTTGATTTAAAGAGGAGAAGAGAAATCATCACTTGCTATTTTAAACCCGTTCCAACATTAGTGATTTGATTTAATTTAAAGAAATGTAATTAAGTTGATTTTATGGGTTAATTAAGTTGAACTCTAATTAGATGAATTAATTATCTATGTCACCTTAAAGAAATTAATTAAATAATTATGAGCCAACATGATATGCATGGAAAATAAACTTGCAATGATCCTAGGAAATAAAAGGGGCCTAATGCAATTGGATAATGATTAATAGTTAATTAGATTAAGAGACATAATTAATTACTTTTATGGTTTTCTCACTCATGTGGAATAACTATAATTTCATTAAATGTGTTTAGGTTATTAAACACCTAAAGATCTACCCCATGATTTATTTAATTAAGGTTTGATGTGATTATAACTTCAATTTGATTAAATGATTTAATTAATTACATTTAAAAAAGGTCCAGAAACTTAGAAAGCGGTCCCAAGTTCACTTTGTTGAACAATGATTAATATACTTTATTAACCAATTTATTACTATTCATGAGATTAATTAATCATTAATTAAGTTAAAAGAGTAGGTTTAATTAATTAATTTTTCTAATTAAGTGAGCAATAAATCCCAAGAAAATCATAGGAGGCGAGGTCATCCCATTAAATTAACTCACAAAAGTATTGCTTAATTAAGCTAATTAATTTTGTAATTAAACCTTAATTAAACCTTACTAATCAAAATTAGTTAAGATCATTTTAATTTAATTCTCTCCTTTAAAATGAGTATTTATTTACATTTTTTATTTCTATGATTTTTAGAAGTTTGGTCATTAAAATGATTAATTAAGCCTAATTAAAGCCTAATCCTATTGGCGCATGTGACGCATTGACCCGACGAGCTTTCCACATGGCACCACAGATTGATGTAGTAGATCTAATCATGATTGTCCATTTTGATCACAAAGAATGAACAGTGTGTGATCTAACGTCACTCAAGTGAGGGAGAATGTAGTCTGTCTGTTATTGCTCACTTGATTTGAGCTTACCCGAGCTTGGATCAACTTCAAAAGGATCTCACACCTTCACGACATGGATCAAAGGGGATCAAATGGTCAAGATCACAAGAGATGCAAGTTTTCTTTAAAAAGCTCCAACCCATTTTTTGTCTAAGGATCAGTTTTGGAAGCATACCTCACCAAAGCTCAAGGTCTGCAGCATGAACGATTGAGGAAGCTTCATCTAGTGGACACAAAGCCCTGTTGAGCAGCAATTAGATCAATTCCTCGATGTTTGCTCAGAAGGCCATGAATTGATGATTTGGAGCTTAACTTTGATTGAAGTCCCACCTCTGGTGCTCGAGAAGCTTGACAGATGATTTGTTCTTGCTTGATGATGTCTAAAAAAGGTGTTAGTAAAGTTAATTTGAGTTTGATAGATAAATGTAGAAGTTGGGTCAGAAATTGGAGTGTCTTAGTTCAGGACATACGAGGATGCCATTTTCTAATCGAGGAATGAGCTTTGGGGCTTCAAGAATGGTTCTAGCTGCTTATCTTGGGTAGCTAGGGCTTTGATGAATGATTTTTGTGTGTTTGAGTGGAAATGAGCGATTGTAGACCCCCCTTCATCTTGGTTAGGCGGGGGATCATGTTTGGCTTCTAGTGGCTATCCGACCATCTCAGGGAGTCATGGGTGGTAGGGAGGAGGTGAGTTGGCTCAACTTGGTTGGTTTAAGGTGTGGATGTGGCTACCAAGGAAGAATCATGGCTGTCCTATGGGTTTCAAATCCTCAAATGGGGAAGGTGAGCTGATTTCACCACCCATGGGTCATGGCTAACCCAACCACCGCTTGGGTCAAGTTGGGCATTATCTTAGGTGCCAAGGTGGACCATTGGGAGAGTACCAAGTGTCCAAAGAATGAAAATGACCACTTACATGGGTAATTTATCTCATTTGGAGAGTACCAAGTGTCCAAGGAATGTAAATGATCATTTAGCATTAGATTTTATTTGGGCTGATTTGAAATGAGCCAAAAGTTGGATAGCCCAAATTTCAAGTCAATTGGAGTTGATTTAGTTAGGTTTGGCTCAATTTGACTCATTTAGGTTAAATTAGATTAGGTTGGGTCAAGTTGACTAATTGGTCAAATTAGGTCAAACCAAGATTTGGGTCAACTTCATATGATCATTTGGGATGTTTTGGTTCAATTGGTTTAGTTTAGTTTGGCTTAGATTTGATTTTTGGCTTATTTGAATTCATTGGGTCAAATGAGTTAAGTTGACCAATTTGACTAAATTATCCAAATTGGCTAGGGTTAGGTGTTAGCTTAGGTTTAGTTGACCAATTGAAGATGATTGTAGGCTTTGGTTTCAATTAATTTGGACTTAGTTTTGATTTATGCCAACTTGAACCTTTGGGTCAATTTGGGCTAAGTAGGTCAATTGGGTTCAATTGGGTCCAATCATAGCTTTGGTCAAGTTCAACAATCAATTTGCAATGAACTTGAGCCATTGGTTGCAATCAATTTGGTTTATATTTTGATTTGATCCAATTTGGTCTTTCAGGTCAATTTGGGTCAACTTGGGTCAAGAGGGCCAATTAGGTTTGGTTTGACTCAATTGAAGGTCAAGTCATATTCAAATATTGATTTTGATTTGGTATGAATCATTGATTTCAAGGAATTTGGCATAGGTTGTAATTTGGCTAGTTTGGGCTCATATGAGTTAAGGGTTGACTTGGTCAAATGACCAAGCTGACCTGGTTTGACCTAATTTGTGACAATTGATCAACTTAGTGTGATGAACAATCATGATGGGAGATTTTGATCGGCTTGGTTCAATCTAATTTTGGTTTAATTTAAGTTTGAATATATAACCATTGGATTCAATTAGAAAGTTCAATTTTTGATTTTGATGGGTTGAGAGATTTGAAGTTGATTGATTATAAATCAATTGAATTTGTTCAAATGAAGGAATTTGGAGTTCATTTGGGTCATTTGAACATTTCCAAAGTGTTAAGTTTGGTTTGGTTTGATTGGTTTTTGATGATTTAAATGTATAATTCATTTATATTTGTGAATATGATTGAAGGTATGATTGATTCATGAGAAAATCAATTGAGGCTAAGAATGGGATCATGGCTTAGGAAGCATTTTAATTTAATTTGATTTAGTTTTGATCATCTGAACATAGATTTGATTTATATTCAGGAAGATGATGGAAGATATAAATTGATTATGAGAAAATCAATTGATTTTGGATTGATTTGGATTAAGATTTGGCTAAGTCCATGGGATAGGTCATATGACTTAGCAAGGGTTTCAAGTTTGGATTTGATCATGGGCTTCAATCATTTATTTTTGGAATTTAGGTTTGGATTTAGATTTGAATTTGATGTTTGAATTGAACTTGAGGTTCAGTTTGAGAAGGTGAACATGGATTGGATTTGGGTTGTAGGGTAGGTGGATTATCCTAATCACTAAGCCATAACCTAATCTTATGGTTAAACCTTCTAAGTCTTTAGGCTTAGGTTAAGTGTTTACCTAATTGTTAGAAGTGTCTTATGAGTAGGGAAGTCTTAGTGTCTAGAAGACTCCCAAGTCTATAATGGGAAGATTGAATTCACACTCCTGAAGTAAGGTCAACGGGGCTTAGACACCATATGTTGCCCTTTGAGATAGATGATTGGAAGGCTGATGCCAAGTTTCACATTTTATACTTAGATACATCTTTTAACGCTTTGCTTGGGAGACCATGGATACATGAGAAAAGCATAGTTCCATCCTCTCTACATCAATATATGACATTTATGAGAGGTGGGGTTGTCTACTGTGTCAAAGGAGATCTCAAGATATTTATAGTTCACGAGGTTGGCATATATGAGGATGCGGCTTACTACCTCCCTCAAAATCAACAAGTCTATTCTCGTGAACTTGGCCAAAGTTTAAAAATAAAAAGAAAAAGAAAGAGAAAAAGAAAAGGAAAGAGAGAAAGAAAATGAAAAGAGAAAATAAAAGTAAAACAAAAATAAAAAGAAAAAGAAAGAAAAAAAAGAAAATGAAAAGGAAACATAAAATAAAAAAGAAAATAAAATGGAGCGAAAGTAGACTTGGAGGAGGAAGTGGAGCCTAACATTAGATTCCACCCATAGTTCATTACTCCATTCAAACATATGAGTAGGATGACCTGAACTCCACCAGGTAGAAGCAATCCCATGGGTGGAAAACCTCTTTATTAGCCACCCAAAAGAAGATATGTCACAGCTACCAAGAGTACACCTATTATCCATATAGATTTAGAATCAAGTTCATAGGATGAGTCTTATATAGTTAGCACACCAGCTAGCTCTTTGCAGCAGTAGATTCCCTTGGAGGTGACACTTGAGTCAGATAGCGATGAAGAGTGTGCTCCAAAGCAAAGTATAAGTGTATCCAAGTCTATATGTGAAATAGTTTGGCATCAGTTGGGAACCTTAGCTCTAACACCACTTTCCTCTCAAAAAGTTGAGGGTTTGGTAGTTAAGGAATCGCTTAAGTCAACCACTGGTGTGAAGACTCAAAAGTTCTTTTTGGGAGCATCATCCTCAAGTCAAGAAGTTATTGTAAAACTTGAGGATGATTCATATAAAGATTTAATAGAATTACCATTTGATTGGTACTTGCCTTATGCTCATAATTTAGCAAAGAAAGTGTTAATCCCACATACTTGGTCAAAGCACTGGTCAGACTACTTTGAAAGAATATGGAAGAACAAATGCAAAAGCTGTCAATCAAGATAAAGATTATGATTCAGTATAGTGGGTCTAGTTGGTGATGACGATTACTGCTTAGTCATCACCAATCATTTGGAATCTGATAGGTTCTTTTGAAATCACATTAAATCATATGAGGAGCGGTGCTTAGAAATATTAGATGATCCAGATGAATTTGAAGTAAAAGATGCACCACCAGAGTTCTAAGAAGAGTCAAAGTCAACCATCAACGAGCTCAAGAAAATCAACTTAAGAACTGAAGAAGATCTACGTCTGACATACATCAAGTTCTTTGTTGAATGAAATTAAAACCAATGACTTAGTTAGAGTATTAACTGAGTTTAAGGACTACTTCGTATAGAGTTATCAAGAGATGCTTGGATTGGCTCCTGACGTAGAGGTCGGTAAACTAGCAATAAAGCCTACTGTTAACTCTATCAAGTAAGCTCCTAGATGCAGGCAATTAGACATAGAACAATAAGTCATTTTTGAAGTCGAGAATTGATCAATGTTGGCTTCATCAGAAAAAAATTACACTACACAGTTGACATCATCCAGTTAAGAAAAAGAATGGCCAAATTCACATATACGTCGATTTTAGGGAGTTAAATAAGGCATTTCTAAAAGATGAATTTTCACTACCAATCTTGAACCTAATGATGAACATTTCATCATCTCATGCAGTCTCCTCTTTCATGGATTGCACATCTGGATATAACCAAATAAATATGGCCCCTGAAAATGAAAGAAACATTGGTTTTAGAACCCCAATAAGAATCTATTATTATAAGGTCATGCCATTCAACCTTAAAAATGCCAGTGCTACATACCAGTAGGTTATTACTCGAATCATCAACAAACTCATTCATCTTTGACAAACATCTCATTCTAGCAGATCTGGTTCTAACATCCCCTATCTCAGGTAAGCCGCTCATACTTTACACTACTACATTAGATGACTCCCTTAGTGCTTTATTGGCCCAAGCTAATGACGAAGGGAAGGAAAACACATACTACTACCTCAGCTATCATCTAATCCTTGCTGAGGCTAATTATCCACTCATTGAAAAGCATTGCATAGCTTTAATCTTTACATCCTAAAAGCTACAACACTACATGCTTCCTCATAAGGTCAACTTAATCTCTAGGATCAATCCACTATAGTATCTCATGACATGGTAGATGCTTTCAGGATGGGTTAACGCATCCATGATCCTCTCAGTTTGACATTACCTTCTTGTGGTGAAAGGACAAGCACTAGTAGATTTCTTAACAACACACCCACTTCCTACTGACTCTCTATTTAGTGATGATCTCCCCGATGAATAAATCATAAACATAGGAGATACTAGCATTCGCCACTGGGAGATGTACTTTGATGGTGACTTCCTCTTAAAGGAGAAGAATCATCTATTATTCCAGGAATGGCAGGGGTAGGAATAGTTCTCTTAACTCAGGGTGATGTGATGAGATTATCATATCATCTTTCTAATCCTTGCCCCAACAATGAAGCTGAATAAGAGGCTATGATTGCCAGTTTGGAGTTAGTTATTACTCTAAGCATCCAGAACATCAACATCTTTGGAGATTATCATCTGGTTATCAACCAAATTGCTGGGTCTTATAAGGTTATAAAGCCCATGCTCCATCACTACCATAAGTACACCATGGATTTATTAGCCCAAATACCAGAGGTTACCATTTATAAGATTCTTTGAGAAGAAAATATTGTGGCGTATGCTTTAGCCAATCTTTCCAAAGAGTTGGCATACTTGGAAGATGAATCCATATCAATAAAGGTCAAAAATAGACAAGTCTTATCCCTTATTTATATTGAACTCATCAAAAAGTACTCTCTTAAAGAAGAGGATGCTATTTCCAAGATGGATGAAGAGTTAGATTGGAGGCAACCATTCATGGATTACCTAAATAAAGGAAAATTGCCTAAAGAGAAGTCCCAAGCATATTAGATAAAGCAGAGAGCACTTTTCTATGCTCTTGTGGATGGTTTCTTGTACCTATGGTCTTTCAATCAATTGTGGTTACATTGTTCAGATAAGCACGAAGCCCATAAGATCGTCATTGAGGTACACTCAAGATTATGTGGAGCCAACCATTCTCGAAGATGAAAGCCAAGATCAAGAGACTTGGATACTACTAGCCGTTGATGATCAAAGATTGCATGGATATGGCTAGGCGATGCCACCAATGTCAAATTCATGGTGTCATCCTACACCAACTGCCCAACATTCTTCATCCTACATTGGCCTCATGGTCATTCGAGTGTTGGGGTATCGACATAGTGGGTCTGATTGATCTCTTTCTTTCCAAGGTTCTTGATTCATCATAGTGACTATTGACTACTTTTTCAAATGCATGAAGGCGATTCTACTCAGAGAGGTCATAGCTCAACATGTGCTCCAATTTTTAGGAACCATATCGTATATAGGTTTGAAGTGTCTTGATAAATTATATCTAGTAATGGTACTGCATTCAAGAGCACTGGGATCAATAACTTTTCCTGGAGACACAACATAGATTAGAGATATTCTTCCATCAACTATCTAAGTGCAAACTACTTAGCAGAAGCCATCAAAAAAACTCTCAGCCAAATACTAAAGAAGACACTCGACAATAACAAGCGATAGTGGCATGAGCATGCAGTTGAAGCCTTGTGGGCCTACCACACCACATATAGAACTCTAACTCAATTTACTCCTTTCTCCTTAGTGTGTGGGTCCAAATCTATTCTACCATTAGAAGCCTGTCCAATTCCCATCACTAAGGATAGCTGTGGGTAGCAAGATCACAACAGATCAGAATGCCAAGTTGCAGTTAGAAGAGCTCTAAGGTTTGGAGGAGAGACGCTTGTGGGTATGCCAAAACCTCTAATTATACAAATCTAAAATGACTTAAATTCAGAACAAGTTGGTCTATCTTAGAGCTTTTCAAGTAGGAGAGCTTATTTTAGTTTTAAGGAGACCAATTATTGTCCGTCTTAAGATGGGAGGCATTTTTGAACCCACATGGGAAGGCCTTTTTGCCATGAGAAGGCCTACCAAGGAGGATCTTATCAACTTATTAATCATAAGGGAGAGCACCCAATGCTTCCAATCAATGGCCTCTACTTAAAGAAATATTATAAATCATGTTTGAAAATAATTATCATCAATGAAAAATTAATTTCGAATTTAATCTCTTCCATGTTGAAATAATACTTGTTTGTGAATCTGCAATGATGTGTTTAGGGTAGGTGTAATGAACTTGAGCATCATCCAATCTTTCATCAACACAAACAAACACATATCTTTTATCTTGGCTACTCTAAGTTGAGATAATGCCCCCAGTGGCACTCACTTAGTAGCTGCTCTGAGTCAGGCTAACGTGCTACCCTGCTAGTGTGTTGCCCTAGTGGTTTTCTTACTTTGGAGGATGTTAGTCTACTATGCTTTCATTCTTTACTTGGACACTACACTTAGATAAGCACCTTGTAGTTTGGTAGGCCTTAATGCATGGCCAGTAAGCTACCTCATGTTGGCTTCATTTAAGAGGATGTGAGTCTGCTATGCTTTCTTCTTGGATTAGCCTTTGTGCATTGACTGGGTTGAGTATATTTGAGGTTTAGGATAAGTCCCCTAGTGGCACCTTCCTTCCTGACTACTTTAAGTCTAGGTTCAGTCCTTCCTCTATGCTCCCTGCTTAGTAGTCACTCAAGGTCATATAACATCTACCCACACCAATGATAAACTATCCAGATGATCAGTTCCACTCAAAGAGTTGTAAGCCTACATGCTTTCTTTCCAGATTGATCATTGTACACTGATGAGCACCTTAGGTTGGTTGGTTATCACTATTTCAATGAATACACCACTCATGCTACTAAATACACCTTAGATTGGTTGGTTATCACACCTTAGGATACGCCACTTATGGTAGATGTAAGTCTGCTACGCTTTCTCCTTGAGGTGGCAACTGTACACCTATAAGCTTTTTTTTCCAGGGCTCAGGATAATGCCCCTAACAGCACCTCCCCTGTGGGCACTATATTTGGATCACATCATTTGTGACACCATTTAGACACTAAATGGGTTACCATCAAATTAGATAATTCCCCTTTCCTAGTAACCACCCCTATGATTGGAGAATCCATCTTGTGGATGTGCAGATTCTCCCTCAGTCCAGTAAATCTGAGATAGGTCAAGGCTGACATAGCCCCTTCTCAGTGTGGTCCCTCACACACCAACTTGGTACACATAAATATATAAACAAAATATATATTGACTTGTGGGTTAGGAGGACACCCCTAGATGAACCTTTTCCCAAGAAGGCATCCTATCTTTAGAGGCAGTGTCAACAAAACTCCCTATAGGAATTGCCTGACTACTCTTGAGTTGATATAAGTCCCTAGTGACATTCACTCAATAGTCACCTCTAAGTCGAGTTTAATTTTTTTGCTACCAATAGGTCTCCTAGTAGTTGTTCCTTGCTTTAGATGATTTAAGTCTATTATGTCTTCTTCCTAGCACAGCCATTGCACACCGAATGGCAACCCCTTAAGTTGGCTAGCTCTACCCCATGACCAGTAGACTATCTCTTTGGATTTGTAGATCTAACATAGGATAAGTCTGTTATACCCCCTTCTCAGTGGGTCCATCGCACACTGACATGGTCCATAAATTAAATCTATCAAATTTGATTGAGCTCACATCCCCAGCATATATGCCCTCAATTCATAATCAAACTAAACCAAGCAAACCATATCAAATCACATGAAATTAAGATAAAATTAATCCTGATGACTTTCGAGTTGACATAAGTCCCCAACGACATTCATTCAATAGTCGCCCTAGGTTAGGTAGTCGCCCTAGGTTAGGTTTGATTTATTGTGCATCTAATAGGTCACCCCAATGGTTGTTCCTCACTTTGGAAGATGTAAGTCTACTACTCCTTCTTCCTAGCATAGCCATTGCACACCAAAAGGCAACCCCTTAAGTTGGCTAGGCCTACCCCACAACCGATAGAATATCCCTTTCCATTTGTAAGCCTGGGGTAGGTCAAGGCTAATATAGCCCCTTCTTAGTGGGTCCATCGCACAATGATAGGGTCCATACATTAACTTAGATTAAATAAAACCCAATCTAATTTTCCTGAGTGGAGTTAAATCACACCCTTCTTCTTAGTGGAGCCTCAAATCATATATAAATAAGTTAATCAAACAAATCAATTTAAAACCAACCATCCCAATGGAGCCAAAATAAACCAACTCCCCCAGTAGTGTCTAAATCAAAGAAATCCAACCAAACTCTTATCCTTAGTAGATACATTTCCAAACAAATATATGAAATCAAACTAAAATCCCAATCCACAGCAGATAGCCTGAACCTGCTTCCCTAGTGGAAGGTTCACATACCCGATCCTCAACTAACTTGAGCCCATATCTCTAGTAGATATGCTTCTAAATCAATTAAAATAAAACAAATTAAAGTTGATTCGACTTAATCCTAGTGGATTATAGATTTTTATCTGCAATAGATCTTCTTTCTACAAATCATATAATCAAATCAAATTCAAACCTTATCCCCAACAGATTTTCCTTTTTTATGACCTCGACATAGACCCCTCACATGTCATGTCCAATGCATGTTTTATCCCCTAGCAAATTTTTCTCTATGTCCTTGACATGGAATTCTCATCAAATGTTATTTTTTCTCTTATGCACACCTTTAATACTTTATCCAAAATCCTAAAAATGTATTCATTCATATTATATCAAATTAATATTGTAATTAACATTTTATGATTTACGATGGTGCAAGCTCAAACTAACTATACATTATCATGCTAAACATATTATAATGTGAATTAACACACTATATTATATTATAATATATGATGTTATATTATAATTTGCTATAATATAATATATTGTCTAACATTACACCTCATTAGAATCACTTAAAAGGAACAAATAACAAAATTTTCTCAAAATATGAATAATGTTCATTTTGGATGTAAAATTGTTATTTTTCTATTAGAAATGGTATAAAATAGCATAATTTTGGTGTTTCTTCTTGGGGTGTGCCATGAATTTGGCCAAATTATTCAATCTCTACCTTCAAATTAACATTTTTGAGTTTTGACCCAATGTATTATAAAAAAAGTAAAACATACTAAAATGTACAATAAAATTTAGTAACACATGACCACAATCATATATATATATATATATATATATATATATATATATATATATATATATATATATGTATATATATATATATATATTTTATAGTTATGTACATTATATTTTAATATGCTTTCATATAAGATATTATCTTACATTTTGAACATAAAATCTTACTTTTTAGACTACAAGTGGCATAACACACCTTTGGTACTACAACCTAATTCCCACTTCAAATTTAATGAATTTCATCATTTGATCTATTATATTAGTATTTTTATGATTTATATTAATATAGATTATAGGACACAATACCATAATATACTAAAACATTTTAAAACATCTTATAACAACTAAAAACACATCACTACATGCTCAAATATATGATGCTACATTTTATTATAATGTATGGTATTATAATATGATTAAGGGTTAGGGTTTAGGTTATTCAAATCTTTAAAATTCAAGGGAAAGTCTCTTCAAGACATTTTCTTTAGCTACCATAACTATGTTAAGATTACGTCATTCTTTAGATCTACTCCTAATGACATCTTTATTCAAGGTTTGGGGTTTAGGGTTTAGGGTTAGGGTTTAGGGTTAGTTTAGGGTTTAAGTGTTTGGAGTTAGTTTAGGGTTTAGGGTTTAGGGTTAGTTTAGAGTTTAGGGTTTAGGGTTGTAGGTTTTAGGGTTTAGGGTTTAGGGTTTAGGGTCTAGGGTTTAGGGTTTTGTATTTAAGGTTTAGAGTTTTTAGGGTTTAGGGTTTAGTGTTTAGGGATTAAGGTTTATGGTTTAGGTTTTAGGTTTAGGGTTTAAGTTTTAGTTTAAGGTTTAGGGTTTAAAGTTTTTTCAATAGAAAATAAATTTAGATTCAACATTTCTTCTTTTTAATTTCATCAACCAAGTAGCACCTCAAGTTTTGTAAGACACAAGCGATGACATAAATAAAAAATGAGCACCCATAGAGCAAATCAAAAGCCCAAGATAAGTTGAATAGTCTCTACTATAAATACATAATTCCATAAGTAGAAAATCGGATAGGTCATTCTTCAGTTTCTCTAGTTCCCATCTGAACCACCTTGCCTCTTGAGTAGCAAGATCTGCCATCATATCCTCGATCTCTCCTTTCGACACCACCATGTCTGTAACCTCCATCACTCCTCCAACCTCCATAACCACTATTACTCCAACCACCACCTTTAAATCCACCAGCACCTCCAGATCCCCCACCACCACAATGATAACCACCACCTCCACCTTCGTCTCCATCGACAGATCTAGGCTGAGCCTAGTTGATGCTGATGTTCCTACCGTCAAGGTTCTGCACATTCTTAGGGTTTAGGGAGTAGGGTTAGTTTAGGTTTTAGGGTTTAGGGTTTGGGGTTTAAGTTTATAGGTTTTAATGTTTAGGGTTTATGGTTTAGGGTTTAGGATTTAGGCTTTAGGTTTTAATGTTTTAGGGTTTAGGGTTTAGGGTTTTAGGGTTTAGGGTTTAAGGTTTAGAGTTTAAGGTTTAGGGTTTATGATTTATAGTTTTGAGTTTAAGGTTTAGGGTTTATGGTTGTAGTGTAGGTTTAGGGTTTCGATTTTAGGGTTAGTTTTAGGGTTTAGGATTTAGGGTTTAGGATTTAGGGTTTAGGAGTTTTATTTAAAAAAATTAAGTAAACCAGTAGGTTTAGGTTTATTTAGTTTATTTTTTATTTATTGAGTTTATTTTATTTTTTATTTTTATTTAGGTTTATTTTTTATTTTTATTTAATTTAGTTTTTTTATTTTAGGTTTTTTATTTTAGTTTAGGTTTTTTATTTTTGTTTACTTTTTAGGTTTAGTTTATTTTTTAGTTCAATTTTATTTTATTTTTTTATTTAGGTTTTATTCTTTATTTTTACATTTAGGTTTTGGTTTTTATTTCATTTTTTAGGTTTAGGTTTTAGGTTTTTTATATGTTTAGTTTAAGGTTTTATTTTTTTATTTTAGATTTAAGTTTATTTTTGGCTTATTTTATTTTATTTAGTTTAGGTTTAGGTTTAGGTTTTCATTTATTTTTTAGTTAAGTCTTATTTTTATTTTATTTCTTATGTTTAGGTTTTATTTTTATTTTTCAGTTTTTATTTTATTTTTTTAGGGATAGGTTTTTATTTTAGGTTTATTTTTAGGATTTAGTTTTTAGTTTAAGTTAGGTTTATTTTTAGTTATTTAGTTTAGGTTTAGTTTATTTTAGGTTTATGTTTAGGTTTTATCTATTTTAGTTTAGGTTTAAGTTTATTTTGTTTTGTTTATTTTATTTTTATTTTATGTTTATGTTTTTTTAAGTTTAGGGTTTATGTATTATTTTTTATTTATTTTTTAGGTATATTATTTAGGTTTAGATTTCTATTTAGTTTTTATTTTATTTTATTTTAGGTTTATTTTGTTTTCAATTTTTAATATATTTAGGATTTTTATTTTTTAGTTTAGTTTAGGTTTTTATTTATTTTATTTTAGTTTATTTTGATTTTTATTTTATTTTTTTAAAGTTTAGGTTTAAGTTTTAGTTTTAGTTTTTATTTTATTTTATTTTATTTTATTTTATTTAAGTTTATGCTTTTTTATTTATTTTATTTTTAGGTTTTATTTAGTTTAAGTTTAGGTTTTATGGTAGGATTTAGGGTTTTTTTAGGTTTAGGGTTTATGGTTTAAGGTTTAAGATTTAGGGTTTAGGTTTAGGGTTTAGGGTTTAGTTTTTATTTAGGGTTTAGTTTTTAGGGTTTAGGGTTTAGGAGTGGTTTAGGGTAAGGTTTAATTTTAGGAGTGTAGGTTTAGGGTTTAGTTAGGATAGTTTAGGAGTTTAGGGTTTTAGGGTTTATTTAGGGTTTAGGGTTTAGGGTGAGGTTTAGGTTGTAGGGGGGGTTTGAGGGCTTTCTAGTTTAGGGGGTTTAGGATTTAAAGTTTAGGGTTTTAAATTAAAATTAGTTCTTTAGTTTATTTATTTATTTATTTGATTTATTTGAGTTTTTTATTTTTTTTATTTTTTATTTAGGTTTATTTTATATTTTATTTAATTTAGTTTATTTATTTATTTTAAGTTTTTATTTTAGTTTTTTTATTCTTGTGTATTTTTTAGCTGAGTTTAATTTTTATTTTATATTTTATTTTTACGTTTAAGTTTTTATTTTATTTTTTTATGTTCAGGTTTTAAGCTTTTATTTTAAGTTCTTTAAGGTTTATTTTAGTTTATTTAATTTTATGTAGTTTAGGTTTAGGTTTAGGTTTAGTTTATTTTAGTTTAGGTTTAGGTTTATTTTATTTATATTTTAGGTTTAGGTTTTTTTTTAGTTTAGGGTTTAGGTTTTTTTTAGTTTAGGGTTTAGGTTTTTTTTAAGTTTTATTTTTTGGTTTGATTTAGTTATTATTCTATTTTATTCTAAGTTTATTTTATTATTTGTTTTTATTTTATTTAGGTTTTAAATTATTTTATATTATTTAGGTTTTTATATTTTTATTTTATTTAGGTTTAGGTTTTTTTATATATCTTATTTTTAGGTTTTATTTAGTTTAGGTTTAGGTTTTTAGGTTTTAGGGTGTAGGCTATAATGTTTAGGGTTTAGGGTATAAGGTTTAAGGTTTTAGATTTTGGAGTTTTAGGGTTTAGGTTTAGGGTTTAGGTTTAGGGTTTTAGGGTTTAGTTTTAGGCTTTAAGGTTTGGGGCAGGGTTTTAGGGAGTGGATTTAGTTTAAGTTTAGGGTGGGGTTTAGTTAAGAGGTTAGTTTAGGGTTTAGGTGGGAGGGTTTAGGAGTAGCTTAGGGTTTGTAAGGGTTTTTAGAGGTTTAGCTTATTTAGGTAGGAGTTTATGGTTTAAGATTTAGGGTTGAGGTTAGGAGTTTAGGTTTTAAATTAAGCAAACCCAGGTAGGTTTATTTAGTTTATTTTTTATTTAGTTAAGTTTATTTTATTTTTTTTCTTTTTATTTTGGTTTATTTTTTATTTTTGTTTAGTTTAGTTTATTTATTTTTGGTTTATTTATTTTAGTTTAGGTATTTTATTTTAAGTTTAGGTTTAAGTTTATGTTTATTTTATAGTTTAGTTTTATTTTTATTTTATTTTTTAGGTTTATCTTTTATTTTTTTATTTTTAGGTTTAGCTTTGGGTTTTTATTTTATTATTTTAAGTTTTGGTTTTAGGTTTATTTTAGATTTTAGTTTTTAGTTTAGGTTTAGGTTTATTATTAGTTTATTTTATTTTATTTAGTAGGGTTTAGGTTTTTTTTATTTTAGGTTTAGGTTTGGTTTAATTTATTTTAGTTTAGGTCTATTTTATTTTGTTTGTTTTAGTTTTAGGTTTTTTTTTTGTTTTGGGTTTAGATTTTATTTTTTATTTATTTTTAGGTTTTTTAAGGTTATTTTTAGGTTTAGGTTATTATTTAGTTTTTATTTTATTTTATTTTATTTTAAGCTTATTTTATTTTTATTTTGGATTTAGTTTTTATTTTATTTAGGTTTTTTTAGGTTTATTTTATTTTTTAAGTTTTGTTTAGGTTTTTATTTATTTTATTTTAGTTTAGTTATTTTATATTATTTTATTTTACATTTAGGTTTAAGTTTAGGTTTAGGTTTAGGTTTAGGTTTTGATTTTAGTTTAGGTTTTCATTTTATTTTAGTTTTTTATTTTATATAGGTTTAGGTTTTTTATTTATTTTACTTTTTAGGTATGATTTAGTTTAGGTTGAGGTTTTTAGGTTTTTATGGTGTAGGGTTTGGTGTTTAGAGGGTTGGGGTTTTGGTTTTATGGTTTAGGGTTGTAAGCTTAAAGGATTAAGGTTTAGGGCTTATGGTTTAGAATTTTAGGGTTTATGGTTTAAGGTTTAGGGTGGGGCATAAGTTTAGGGTTGTAGGTTTAGGGTTCAGGGTTTAGGGTTTAGGGTTTTTTAACTTTTTTTAAAAATTAAGTAAACTAGTAGGTTTAGGTTTATTTAGTTTATTTAGTTTATTTTTTATTTATTTTAGTTTATTTAATTTTTATTTTTATTTAGGTTTACTTTTAATTTTATTTAGTTTAGTTAATTTGTTTTAGTTGAGGTTTTTTATTTTAGTTTATTTTTTATGTTTAGGTTTAGCTTTAGGTTAATTTTTTATGTTTTATGTTTTATTTTATTTTTTAGGTTTAGGTTTTATTTTTCAAATTTAGATTTAGGTTTAGGATTTTATTTTGTTTCTTTAGGTTTAGGTTTTTGGTTTATATTTGAGGTTTAATTTTAGGTTTAGGTTATTATTTTTTATTTTATTTTATTTAGGGTTTAGGTTTAGGTTTAGGTTTAGTTTATTTTAGGTTTAGGTTTAGGTTTTATTTATTTTAGTTTAGGTTTAGGTTTATTTTATTTTTATTTTAGGTTTAGGTTTTATTTTTAGTTTAAGGTCTAGGTTTTATTTATTTTTTTTAGGTTTATGTTTTTATTTAGTTTTTAGTTTTTGTTATTTTATGTTTATTTTATTTTTATTTTAAGTTTATTTTTTATTTTATTTAGGTTTTAATTTTTTTTAGTAGTTTATTTATTTATTTTATTTTAATTTTGCTTTTAATTTTTATTTTATTTTCTTTTTAGGTTTTGGTTTAGGTTATACCTAGGTTTTATTTTATTTTATTTTATTATATTTTGGTTTAAGTTTTTTTTACTTTATTTTATTTAGTTTAGGTTTAGGTTTTTTTATATTTTAGGGTTTATTAGTTGAGGGTTTAGGGTTTGGGTTTAGGGTTTAGGGTTTAGGGGTTTTAAGGTTTAAGGTTTAGGGTTTAGGTTTAGGGTTTTGGTTTAGGTTTAGGAGGTTTTAGTTTAAGGTTTAGGGTATTTATTTATTTTAATAGAGAACAAACTCAAATTTAACAATTCTTTTTTTTTTTATTTCATCAGCCAACTAACACACAAAGTTTTCTAAGACATAAGCGACAACATTGATGAAAAGTTAGCACGCATAGAGCAAATCAGAAACCCTTGTTAACTAGAACCATCTCTAGTATAATGACATAGTTCCATAAGCAGCTGATCGGATTGGTCATTCTTCAATTTCTCTAGTTCCCATCAAAACCACCCCGACCTCTTGAGTAGCGGGATCCACCATCATATCCCTGATCTCGCCCTCCACCGCCACCACGACTGTAATCTCTATCGCTCCTCCAGCCTCTATAACCACCACTTCTCCGACCACCACCTCCATACCCATGAGTACCTCCAGATCCCTGACCACCACTACGATAAGTACCACCTCCTCCTTCACCTCCATTGCCAGATCTAGATTGAGCCTAGTTAACTATGATGTTCCTGTCATCAAGGTTCTGCCCATTCTTAGGGTTTAGGTTTAGATTTATTTTGTTTTAGTGGTTTAGGTTTAGGTTATGCCCACGCCTAGTTAATTTATTTAGTTACTTTAGGTTTAGGTTTAGGGTTTAGCATTTAGGGTTTAGGGTCTAGGATTAGGGTTTAGGGATTAGGGTTTAGGGTTTATTGTGTATGGTTTAGGGTTTAGGGTTTAGGGTTTAGTGCTTAGGGTTTTAGGGTTTAGGGTTTAGGGTTTAGGTTTTTTTTTTAAATTAAGTAAACTAATAGGTTTAGATTTATTTAGTTTATTTTCTATTTATTTAAGTTTATTTTGTTTTTTAATTTTATTTAGGTTTATTTTTAATTTTATATAGTTTAGTTTATTTATTTTAGTTTAGGTTTTTTATTTTAGTTTATTTTTTAGGTTTAGGTTTAGTTTTAGGTTTATTTTTTAGTTGAGTTTCTTTTTTTTTTAGTTTTAGGTTTTATTTTTTATTTTTAGGTTTAGATTTTAAATTTTTCTTTTCAATTTATTTTTAGGTTTTATTTTTTAATTTAGGTCTATGTTTTTTTTAATTTATTTTGTTTTATTTAGCTTAGGTTTATGCTTGCTTAAATTTGCTGATCCTTTCAGTAGTATGTTGCAGATTTCTTTTATAAGTTGGGGGAATCTTGTTGGTCGATCTTGCTGGTATCAAAAGGACCTACTGGATGTTACAATTGCGCACATGGATATGTTGTTGTTGCTGATTTGGTTTTGCTTTTATTTTTTTCTCTTATATTATTGTAATAGTTAGGGGGTTTATCTCTTTAGGACTTATTATGTCTCTTTGAGCATTAGTTTAGAGATTTACCCCCTCTAAGGACTTTGTTGTTTTTCTTTGTGGTAATAAAATTCCCCAAATTTCTTTTAAAAAAAATCTAAACCCTAAGAATAGGCAGAACCTTGATGGCAGGAACATCACCTTCAACCAAGCTCAATCAAGATTTGGCGGTGGAGGCGAAGGCAGAGGTAATGGTTATTTGAGTGGTGGTGGGGGATCTGGAGGTGCTGGTGGAAATGGAGGTGGTGGTCGTAGCAGTGGTGGCTATGGAGGCGAGAGGACCGACGGAGGTTATAGCCGTGGTGGTGGCAAAGGGAGAGATCCGAGATATGATGGTAGATCTCCCTACTCGAGAGGTCGGGGTGGTTATGTTGGAGAAGCGAAGAATGACCAATGATTTGTCGCTATGGAACTGCTCTAGAGACGATTCTACTTATCTAGGGTTTTTGATTTTCTCTATGCGTGCTCATTTTTTATCTATGTCATCACTTGTGTCTTAGTAAATTTGGTGTGTTACTTGGTTGAAAAAATCGAAAAGATGAAATGTTGATATGAATTTCTTCTCTATAAAAAAATAAAAAAAAACCAAAAACCCTAAACCCTAAACTAAAACCTGAACCCTTAACCTAAAATCTAAACCCAAAACCCTAGACCATAAAAACACTAAACCCTAAACCCGAAACTTTAAATTATAAACCCTAAATCCTAAATCCTAGAACCCTAAACCCTAAACCATAAACCCTAAACCAAAAGACCTAAACCCTAAACTCTAAACCCTAAACCTTAAACCTTAAACCCTAAAACCAAAACTCTAAACCATAAACTAAACCTAAACCCTAAAACCAAAATCGTAAACCCTAAACCCTAACCCTAAACCCTAAACCCTAAAATGCTAAACCCTAAACCCTAAACTAATCTTGAACCCTAAACCCTAAACCCTAAAAACCCAAAACCCTAAAGCCTAAACCCTAAACCTTAGACCTTAAACTAACCCTAAACCCTAAACTCTAAACCTTAATCAAAAAATGCTAAAAATCCTAAACCCTAAATCCTAAACACTAAACCTTAAACCATAACTGTAAACCCTAAACCCTAAAACTCTTAACCCTAAAACCCTAAACCATAAACCTTAAACCCTAAACCATAAACCCTAAAAACCTAAAACCCTAAACCTAAATAAAATAAAACCTAAAAATAAAATAAATAAAATAACCTAAACCTAAATAAAATATAATAATAAAAGAAAATAAAGATGAGAACTAAAACCTAAACTTAAACCTAAAAATAAAAAAAAATAATCTAATAAAAATAATCTAAAATAAAATAAATAAAAACATAAACTAAACTAAAAAAATAAAATAAACCTATAAATTAAAAACCTAAATAAAATAAAAACTAAACGTAAAATTAAAATAAAATAAACCTAAAACATAAACCTTAAAATAAGACCTAAAAATAAATAAAAAATAAAACTAAACCCCAAACTAAAAAAAACATAAACCTAAAATAAAAATAAATAAATAAAATAAACATAAACATAAACTAAAAGAAAATAAACTAAAATAAATAAAACCTAAACCTAATCTTAAAATACAGTAAACCTAAACCTATACCTAAAACTAAACTAAATAAAATAAAATAAACTAAAAATAAACCTAAACCTAAACTAAAAAATAAATCCTAAAAATAAACCTAAAATAAAAAGATAAAACCTAAACAAAAAAATACATAAAAATAAAAACCTAAACCTGAACCTAAAAATAAAAAATAAAATCTTAACCTGAAAAATAAAATAAAAATAAAACTAAATTAAAAAAGAAACTTAAACCTAAAAAATAAACTATAATAAAAAACCTAAGATAAAATAAATAAACCTAAAGTAAATAAACTAAACTAAAAAAAATTAAAAAATAAACCAAAATAAAAATAAAAATAAAAATTATAATAAACTAAAATAAATAAAAAATAAACTAAATAAATTAAATAAGCTTAAACCTATCGGTTTACTTAATTAAAAAATAATAATAAATCCAAAATCTAAACTCTAAACCCTAAACCCTAAACCTACAACCTTAAACCCAAAACCCTAAACACTAAACCTTAAACCCTAAACCATAAAAATTTTTGACCCTAAACCCAAAACCTTAAGCTCTAACCCCAAACCCTAAATCTTAAACCCTAAACCCAAAGCCCTAAACCTAAACCTAAAGTAACTAAATAAATTTTAAAAAACAAAAATAATAAAACAATAACTAAATTAAAAAAACAATAAATCCAAAATCATAAACCATAAACGTGCAACATTAAACCTTAAACACTAAACCTTAAATCCTAAAAAACCTTAAACCCTAAATCCTAAACCCTAAACCTTAAACCCTAAACCCAAACCCTAAACCCTAAACCCTAAATCCTAAATCCTAAACCAAAACCTAAAGTAACTAAATAAATTAAAAATAAACAAAAATAATAAAATCTAATAAATGTAAAACTAAACCTAAACTCTAAGAATGGGCAGAACTTTGACTATAGGAACATCACTGTCAACTAGGCTTAATCTAGATCTAGCGATAAAGGTGAAGGCGAGGCAGATCGCATTGTGGTGGGGATGGAGGTGGTATGGTGGTGATGGTTAGAGCAGTGGTGGTTATGAATGTGGGAGGAGTGATGGAGGTTACAGCTGTGGTGGTGGAGGAGGGAGAGATCGGGGATATGATGGTGGATCCCGCTACTTGAGATGCTGGGGTGGTTCTGATGGGAACTAGAGAAATTGAAGAACGATCGATCCGATCTGCTGCTTATGGAATTGTGTCTTTATAGTATAGATGATTCTAGTTTTCTAGGGTTTTTTATTTTCTCTAGCTCATTTTTGATCTATGTCATCGCTTGTGTCCTAGAAAACTAGGTGCATTACTTAGTTGATGAAATCAAAAAAAAAAGAAATGTTGAATCTAAATTTGTTCTCTGTTTAAAAATAAATAAAAACCCTAAACCCTAAACTAAAACCTAAACCCTAAACCTGAAACCTAAACCCTAAACCTTAAACCCTAAACCCTAAACCCTAAACCTTAAAACCCTAAACCCTAAACCCTAAATGCTAAACCTTAAAACACTAAACCCTAAACCCTAAACCCTAAGACCTAAATACTAAACTATAAACCCTAAAACCCTAAACCATAAATCCTAAAAAATCTTAAACCCTAAACCCTAAAACCTAAACCCTAAACTTTAAACAACCCTAAACCCTAAACCCTAAAAATCCCTAAACCCTATACCGTAAATAAAATAAATAAATAACTAAATATAACCCTAACCCTAAACCCTAAACCCTAAACACTAAACCCAAAAAACCTCAACACTAAACCCTAAACCCTAAACCCTAAAACCTACAACTTTAAAACCTAAACCCTAAACTCTAAGCCCTAAACCCTAAACCCTGAAAACATAAAACCTAAATAATAAATACCTAAACTAAAACATCAACCTAAACCTAAACCTAAAAATAAAATAAAATAAAAATTATAAACTAAACTAAAATAAAATAAATAAAAACCTAAACTAAACAAAAAAATAAAATAAACCTAAAAATAAAAACTTAAATAAAATAAAACCCAAACATAAAATAAAAATAGAATAAACCTAAAATAAAATAAAATAAAAACTAAATAAAAATCTAAAAATTAAATGTAAACGTAAAAAGAAAACCTAAAGATAAATAAAAAATAAAGCCTAAACCCTAAAATAAATATATAAATTACTAAACTTAAAATAAACAAAATAAAATAAACCTAAACCTAAACTAAATTAAACCAAGCTAAAATAAATTAAACATAAACCTAAACCTAAACCTCAACTAAAATAAATTAAAATAAACTAAAAATAAACCTAAACCTAAACTATTAAAAAAATGTAAAATAAAAACCTATAATCTAAACCTAAAAAATAAAATAAAAACCTTAATCTAAACCTCAAAATAAAAAATAAAACCTAATCCAAAAAATAAAATAAAAACAAAACTAAACAAAAAATAAACATAAACCTAAACCTAAACCTAAAAAATAAGCTAAAATAAATAAACCTAAATAAAATAAACTAAACTAAATAAAAATAAAAAATGAACCTAAATAAAAATTAAAAATAAAATAAACTAAAATAAATAAAAAATAAACTAAATAAACTAAATAAAACTTAACTATCGGTTACTTTTTTTTTGTATAAAACTCTAAAATAACCATACCCAAACAACCCTAAACATACAACCCTACACCCTAAACAATAAACCCCATAAAACCCTAAACTCTAAAACCTAAACCCTATACTCTAAAGTATCCCTAAACCTTAAACCCTAAATCTTAAACCCTTACCTTAACCTTAAACCCTAAACCCTAAACCCTAAAGCAAAAACCCTAACACTTAAACCCTAAACTCTAAACTAACCATAAATTCTAAACCCTAAACTCTAAAAACCTTATACCTTGAAATCCCTAAACCCTAAATCCTAAACACTAAACCCAAACTTTAAAACCCTGCAATAAACAAACTAAATCCGCAAACCCTAAACTACAAAACTGAAACTTAAACTGAAACTAAAATAAAACTAAATAAAATGAAATAAATAAATAATAAAAACAAAAAATAAAATATAAAATCTAAATATAAAAAACTAAACTAAAGCAAATAATATAAAAAAATAAAAATAAATTAAAGTAAAATAAATAAAAACCTAAACTAAATTAAAAAATAAAATAAACCTAAGAATAAAAAACCTAAATAAAATAAAAACTAAACTAAAAATAAAAATAAATAAATCTAAAATAGAATACAAATAAATAAACCTAAAATAGAATAAAATAAAAACTAAGTAAAAACTTAAACCTAAAAGATAGACCTAAAAAAAAATGTAAACCCTAAACAAAAAACTAAACCTAAAATAAAAATAAAATAAACAAAATAAAATAAACCTAAACCTAAAACTAAACTAAATAAAATAAAATAAATAAAGAATGAACCTAAACCTAAACTAAATAATAAAACCTAAAATAAACCTAAAATAAAGCCTAAACTTAACCTTAAAAATAAAATGAGAACCTAAACCTAAACAAAAATAAAAATTAACACAAACCTAAAAATAAAAATAAAAATAAAACTCAACTTAAAAATTAACCTAAACCTAAACTAAACCTAAAAAATAAACAAAAATAAAAAATTTAAACTAAAATAAATAAGGTAAACTAAATAAAATAAAAAATAAACCTAATAAAAAAATTAAACTAAAATAAATAAAAAAAACTATATATTAAATAAACTAAACCTTCCTTTGATTTTAAAAACCCTAAACTCTAAATCCTAAACCCTAAACCCTAAAGCATAAACCCTAAACCCTAAAACCTAAACCCTACACCCTAAAAATCCCAACCCCCTAAACCCTAAACTCTAAACCCTAAAAGAATAAACCCTAAAACCCTAAACCCTAAATACTAAACCCTAAAACCTTAAACCATAAACCCTAAACCCTAAATACTAAACCCTAAACCATAAAGCCTAAATCCTAAACCTAAACCATAAACTCTAAACCCCATACTCTAAAAGTAAACCTAAAGTAATTGAATAACATAAAATATAAACATAAACCCTAAAACCTAATAAACCTAAGCCTTAACCCTAAGAGTGGGTAGAACCTTGATGGCATGAACGTCCAGAACATCCTAGTAGTTACACTGGAGAGGTGAGCGATTGTAATGGTCATGAGGGATTTGAGAAGGTCTGGATATGGAGGAGGTGAGAGCGGTGGTCATTATGGATGTGGTGAGCGAGGATCAGAGGTGTTGGTGGATATGCATGTTCATTTTTTATCTATGTCATCACTTGTGTCTTGGTAAAATTGGTGTGTTCCTCGGTTGATGAAATCAAAAAAAAATTATTGAATTTGAATTTGATCTCTATTAAAAAAAATCAGAAACCTTAAACCCAAAACTAAAACCAGAATCCAAAACCTAAAACCTAAACCCTAAACCCTAAACCTTAAACCCTAAACCCTAAAATCCAAACCCTAAAACCTAAACCTTAAACCCTAAACCCTAAACACTAAACACAAAACCCAAAACCCCAAACCCTAAACATATAAACTCTAAACTAACCCCAAACCCTAAACCTTAAATCATAAACTAAAAGCTAAAATCTAAACTAAACTAAAATAAAAGAAAATAAATAAATAAAATAAACCAAAATAAAATAATATAATATAATAAAAACATAAACTAAAACCTTAACCTAAACGTACCTTAAACCTAAACCTAAAAATAAAATAAAAAAAATAAAAATAAACTAAAATAAAATAAATAAAAACTTAAACTAAACTAAAAAAATAAAATAAACCTATGAATAAGAAACCAAAATAAAATAAAAACTAAACTTAAAATAAAAATAAATAAACCTAAAATAAAATAAAATAAAAACTAAATAAAAACCTAAACCAAAATAATAAACTTAAAAATAAAACCTCAAAAGAAATAAAAAATAAAACCTAAACACTAAACGAAAAAAAAACTTAAACCTAAAATAAAACTAAAATAATTAAATTAAAATAAACTTGAACCTAAGCTAAATTAAACTAAATTAAAATAAATAAAACCTAAACGTAAAACTAAAATAAACTAAACCTAAACACTAAACTAAATAAAATAAAATAAAAAATAAACTAAACTAAACCTAATATACCATAAAAGCATAAAACTAAACCTAAAAAATAAAATAAAACCAAAAAAAACTTAAAAAAAAATAAAACATAAACCTAAAAATGTAATAAAACAAACTAAATTAAAAATAGACATAAGCCTAAACTAAACCAAAATAAACTAAAATTAAAACCACTAAAAAATAAAGTAAGATAAATAAAATAAAATAAACCTAAATAAAGTAAAAATAAAAATAAACTAAAATAAATAAAACATAGTCTAAATAAACTAAATAAACCTAAAGCTATTGGTTTACTTAATTATTTCTTTAAAAAGATCCTAAACCCTAAACCCTAAACCACACTAAACCTACCCTTACACCCTAAATCTAAACCACTAAATACTCTAAACTAATCTAAACTGTAACCCACAAATCCTAAATCCCAAATCCTAACCTAACCCTAAACCCTAAACCTTAAACCTAGGCCCTAAACTTGCCAACTAAACCATACCACTTAAAATAAAATCCCTTAAACTCTAAATTAAGAAAGGACCCAACTTGGGCCAGCCAGGCCCTGGGCCACTGAAAACCCCAAGCTCTCTAGCCACTCAAACTGACCTAATGAAAACTTAAGGCCAAAACTGCGTCTCTGAGCCACTGGGCCTGAGGCCCTAAGCCACTACCCACCTCTACTCCCTGACCTGGGCCCTAAGCCAACCCTGACCCTCTGAGCCCTAAATCATAAAAATGTAAACATGACTTATTAAAAAAATAAGATAAATGCACAGGCTGATAAATAATAAATTAAATTTTAAACCTACTAAACCTAAACTAAACCTAAGATAAAGATAAATATAAAAATAAACTAAAATAAAATAAATAAAACCTAAACTAAACTAAAATAAATAAACCTAATAAACATAAATAAAATAAAACTAAATCTAAAATAAAATAAAATAATCCAAAAATAAAATAAAATAAATACATATAATAAAACCTAAACCTAAAAATAAACCAAAAATAAAAAAAATAAAACCTAAAAACTAAAAAAATAAAAAAACTAAAAATACTTAAACCTAAAATAAAATAGAATAAACAAAATAAAATAAACTTAAACCTAAAATAAAATAAACTAAACTAAAATAAATAAAACCTAAACCTAAACTTAAAATACACTAAACTTAAACTAAACCTAAACTCAATAAAATAGATAAACTAAAAATAAACCTAAACCTAAACTAAAAGTAAACCTAAAAATAAACCTAAAATAAAAAAAACCATGAACCTAAAAAAAATAAATAAAACCTAAAACCTAAAATAAAAATAAAACCTAAACTTAAATAATAAAACTAAAACTCAACTAAAAATAAACTGAAATAAAAACCTAAAATAAAATAAATAAACCTAAAATAAATAAACTAAACTAAATAAAAATAAAAAATAAACCTAAATAAAAATAAAAAATAAAGTAAACTAAAATAAATAAAAAATAAACTAAATTTATTAAATAAACCTAAACTAATCAATTTACTTAATTTAAAAAAAAAAACTTAAGCCTTAAATCTTAAACCCTAAACCCTAAACCCCAAACCCTAAACATAAACCTGAAGTAACTAAATAAATAAAAAAAATAAACTTAAACCCTAAATCCTAGTAAACCTAAACCCTAAGAATGGGTAGAACCTTGACGACAGGAACATCAGTGTCAACCAAGCTCAATCTAGATCTGGTGGTGCATGAGGTTACACAGTGGTGGTGGGGGATCTGGAGGTGCTGGTGGATATGGATGTGGTGGTTGGAGCAGTGGTTATTATGGAGGCAGGAGGAGTAATGATTGGGGATATGGAGGTGCTGGTAAATATGTGATCTCATTTTTTATCTATGATGTCACTTGAGTCTTCCAAAACTTGGTGCGTTACTTGGTTGATGAAACCAAAATAAACAAAAGTTGAACATTAATTTGCTCTCTATTTAAAAAAAACCAAAAGCCCTAAACCCTCAACTAAAACCTAAACCCTAAACTCCACTAAATCTAAAACCCTAAACCACAAACCTAAACCCAAAACATTAAACTACACTAAAACTCTACACCCTAAACCCACCCTAACCCTAAACCTAAACCCTAAACCCCACCCAAAAAATCCTAAACCATACCATACTTATCTACCAAAATCTAAGCTACACTGAGCTAAATTAAATAAAACCTAAATTACCTAAACAAAATAAAATATATACATAAACTAAACCTAAACTGTGCTAAAGAATAAACTAAAAATAAAGACCTAAACTTAAAATAACCTAAACTCATAATAACCACTGACTAAAACCTGCTGGAAAATTAATACATAAACTAAAAAAAATAAATAAACCTAAACTACACCTAAAATACTTAAACTTAAACTAAACTAAATTAAATGGACTAAAATAAACCTAAACCTAAACTAAAATATAACTTAAAATAAACCTAAATCTAAAACCAAACTAAAAAGTAAAATAAAACCTAAACCTAAACCTAAAATAAAAAAAATAAAACCTAAATTAAAAAATAAAATAAAATAAAATAAAATAAAATAAATAAAACCAAAAAAAAAGCTAAAAAAACTAAAATAAAAAAACCTAAACTAAAATAAATAAACCTAAAATAAATAAGCTAAACTAAATAAAAGTAAAAATAAACTTAAATAAAAATAAAAAATAAAATAAACTAAAGTAATTAAAAAATCAACTAAATAAACTAAATAAATATAAAACTACTAGTTTACTTAATTAAAAAAAAACTAAAACAAAATAAAAAAATAAAAAAATCATAAACCCTTAAACTAACCCTAAAAACCCTAAACCATAAACCTGAAATTCTAAACCTTAAACACTAAAAACCTAAAAACCTAAATCTAAACTAAATAAAACCTACAAATTAAATAAATAGAAAAATATAAACCTAAATTAAATAAAAAATGAAATAAAATAAAAACCTAAACTAAAATAAAACCTAAAAAGAAATAAAAAATAAAAACTAAACCTTAAACTAAAAAAAACTTAAAACTAAAATAAATAAAATAAAATAAACCTAAAGCTAAACTAAAATAAATTAAACTAAAATAAATAAAACCTAAACCTAAAATAAACTAAACTTAAACCCTAAACTAAATAAAATAAAATAAAGTAAAATAAAACCTAAACTTAAAAAAATAACCTAAAAATAAACCTAAAATACCTAAAACCTAACCCTAAAATAACCTAAACTTAAACCTAAAAACCTAAACCAAAAAATAAAATGAATATAACTAAACTAAAAACCTAAACCTAAACTAAACCTAAAAATAAACTAAATAAAAACCTAAACTAAAATAAATAAACCTAGAATAATTAAACTAAATTAAATGAAAATAAAAAATAAACCTAAATAAAAATAAAAAAAATAAATAAATAATAAACTAAATAAACCTAAACCTACTTGTTTACTTAATTTTTTTATATAAAAAAACTCGAACCACTAAACCCTAAACCCTAAACTGTAAATCCTAATCCTTAAACCCTACCCTAAACCTACAACCCATAACCCTTAACCCTAAACCCTAAAATATAAACCCTAAACCTTAAACCCTAAATCCTAAATGTTAAAAGAATAAACCCTAAAACCTTAAGCCCTAAACCTTAAACCCTAAATCCTAAATACTTAAAAAATCCAAAAAAATGGAAACTCTTTCGGCCACGATGTTCTCTGGCATTTTCTTGTTCCCTTGCATTTTCCTTGCAGTTTGGCCCAGTTTTGATCCTTCTTGATCGTAATTTTTGGATTTTTGGTCTTTGTTTGGCTGCTAATGTGAGTGTCTCTTGCTCTTTCAATGGTGGAGGCACCGCTTTCCTCGCAGCTGATCTCTTCGAACTTGGAGGCGTCGGCTAGGGCTTCCAATTTATAAGGTATTATGGATCTGACTCCATCCGTTACTCTGCCTGCTATTAAGTCCTTCAAGGATGCATTATCTGGTAAGAACACTTCCTCTAATGCTTTGGTCAATTTGATCTCAACATATTTTCATGGATTGTCTGCTGTAATGTGCCCGGATCTTGACGTGGAAAAGTTTTCAAAGCCTTTTGAATTCTCTTTAGTTTGTAAATTTTCCTTACGTCACTCGACTCTTGATAACATCCGATCCTTTTTTCATAGCCCAAAGCTCTCTGGCATTTTCACTATCGGATTGATTGATCCTAGGCATATCCTTATTCAGCTATCTAATGACTTAGATTACTCAAGAGTTTTTGCTCGTCGCTCCTACTTTGTGTATAATTGTCAAATGAGACTTTTGAAATGGTCTCCTCTTTTTAATGTCAAAGAGGAATCCCCAATGGTTCCTTAATGGCTAGCTTTTCCAAACATAAGAATACATTACGTTACCCATCAAGTTCTCTTTGCGCTTTTTGACCCCTTCAAATTGATCGTGCCACCGTAAGATCACGACCATCGCTTTCGTATTTTGGTTGAGATTGATATTACCAAAAGTATCCTAAAGAAGTTTGGATCGCTCGACAAATTTGGGTATAATTAAAAGTGGAATTTGAAAATTTCCCTATTTTTTGCACACATTATAAGATCCATGGTCATGATCACTCTGAATGCTTTGTTTTGCATCCTCATCTTAAAAGCAATAAATTGTCGGATCCTAATCCCTCTCTAGCAAATGAAAAAACCAATAAATTCGCTTATGTGCCTAAAGTAACTCAAAATAAAACTCACCCTCCTACCCCCACTCTTTTATTATCTATAGATTTGCCTATTGGAGAGACATCTGAGCTTGGTAAAAATAATGCTTATGAGGTTTGTGAGGAGGCTAATGATAACTTACTTAACATTGCCTCTAATTGTAATTATTTGGCCTCTCAAGACAATACCTTGATTCATATGAACCCTAAAGGTGATTTGAATGGGAATTTCAAGTTGGATCAAAATCTCAAAACTAATTCTAGAATTGTTCTGGAAAATGTTGATACTTTGGTGACGGACCAATATCTAAAAAGTAATCCTGAAAATGAACATGAAATTTGTGCTATTAATGGTGTCACAACCTCTCCTTCTATTACCCTTCAGAGTGATACACATGCTAACCCAATTTCTCCACCCAATTTTGACACTAAAGAAGGGGAAATCACCATTACAAATGCTTTGATTGAAACTGGTTCTACTCTGAATATCACAAACCACTCTCTTTTCAGATGGAGATACTTTGGACATAGATAGACCTTTTCAAACTGTTATTAAAAAAAATCCCTTAAAGCTAGAATGATTGCCTTCAATAAATTTTTCTCTAATGTTAGCAATAAGATTTGGTGTTTTTGGATAATTTCGTTGAGGTTTCTCTTATTGATGATTTTCAACAAGTTGTCAATGCTCAAATATCTTATGGTGACTATTGTATTTTGGTCTCTTTTGTTTATGCATCTTGTTATAGATCTGGTAGAAATCTTTTTTGGGATAATTTAAGGAATTTTTCTACCTCGGTCAACAAACCTTTTTTTATGAGTGGTGATTTCAACACTATTTTATTCTCTTCTAAATGAAGTGGTTGGTGCTCTACCAATATTCATTCCATGCAAGATTTTTCCAATATGATCCTTGATTGTAATTTGATTGTAATTTGATTGAAACTCACTTTAAGGGTTCTAATTATACTTGGAAAAACTTAAGACTTTGGCAAAGGTTGGACCGGTTTCTTTTTAATACTCATTGGACTACTCAATGACCTATTACTTATGTTGATGATTTAAGCAGAACCTTGTCTGATCATGCACTTCTTCTGGTTTCTATTAAATATACTTCTAATAAATTACATAAATCCTCTTCTTTTAGATTTCAGAACGTGTGGATTCAGTAAATTGATTTTTTTGATGTTGTGGCTAATAATTGGAAAGCCCATTTACATCCTGATAATTTGATTATGGGGATGAATAGACTTTGGTTTAAACTTAAAAGGCTTATACAAAATTTGGGTTGCTGGAACAAGCATTATTTTAAAAAACTTTTTGCTAATATTTTACGATATGAAAAAATTTGTTTGTGATCTTGAAGTCTCTATTATGTCTGATCCTTATAAGATTAGGGACTTGACTGAGGCGAAAGATAAACTTGTTAACTTCCAAAATATGGAAGAGACTTACTTGTGCCAAAAAGCTGTTAGTAAGCATATTACGAATGGTGATAAGAATACTATGTATTTCCATGCTTTAGTTAATAAAAAGAGATCTTTAAATAAAATATAACAAAATTAAAGATGACAATGGTGTTTCGATTATGGTGAATAGTGATATTAAAGAATCGGTTATTAATTAGTTTAGAAATATGCTTAATAAGAGTTGCTCTTATGAAGCTATTTTTGAATTGCATTTGATTTCTTGTATTATTACTAATGATGATAATGATTTGCTTACCATCATGCCTAATGAAGAAAAAAAATTAAACCCTAAACTAAAACCTAAACCCTAAACCTAAAACCTAAACTCTAAAACCTAAACCCTAAACCCTAAAAACCTTAAACCCTAAACCCAAAACATTAAACCCTAAACACTAAAACTCTACACCCAAAACCCTAAACCCTAAACCCTAAACCCTAAACCCCAAACCCAAAACCCTAAATCCTAAACTATAAACCCTATACTTAACCTAAACCAAAATAGTAAACTTAAAAATAAAACCTCAAAAGAAATAAAAAATAAAACCTAAACACTAAACGAAAAAAAACTTAAACCTAAAATAAAACTAAAATAATTAAATTAAAATAAACTTGAACCTAAGCTAAATTAAAATAAACTAAAAGAAATAAAACCTAAACCTAAACTAAAATAAACTAAACCTAAACACTAAACTAAATAAAATAAAATAAACTAAAAATAAACCTAAACCTAAAACCTACAAATATACCACAAATAAAAGCATAAAACCTAAACCTAAAAAAATAAAATAAAAACCTAAATGTAAACCTTAAAAAAAAAAATAAAACATAAACCTAAAAAATATAATAAAAATAAAACTAAACTAAGAAATAGACATAAGCCTAAACCTAAACCAAAAAAATAAACTAAAATTAAAAACCTACACTAAAATAAATAAAGTAAACTAAATAAAAATAAAAAAATAAATCTAAATAAAAGTAAAAATAAAAATAAACTAAAATAAATAAAACATAATCTAAATAAACTAAATAAACCTAAACCTATTGGTTTACTTAATTATTTTTTTTAAAAAGATCCTAAACGCTAAACCCTAAACCTTAAACACTAAACCCTATACCCTATACCCTAAATCCTAAACCCTAAATAGTAAACCCAAAACTGTAAAACTAATCCTAAACCTATAACCCTAATTCCTAAATCCTAAATCCTAACCACTAAACCTTAAACCCCAAACCCTAAACCTTAAACCCTAAATCCTAAACCCTTGCCCTAACCTTAAACCATAAACCTACCCTAAACCCTAAAATCCTAAACCCTAAACTCTAAACTAACCTTAAACCTAAAACCCCAAAAACCTTAAACCCTAAACCCTAAACCTTAAACCCCAAAAACTCTAAACCTTGAAGCCAAAACCCTAAAGCCTAAACCCTAAACCATAAACTAACCCTAAACCCTAAGCTAACCTTAAAGCCTGAAAACTAAATCCTAAACCCTAAACCCTAAACCCTAAGCCTAAACCCTAAAAGCCAAAACCCTAAACCCTAAACCCGAAACCCTAACCTTAAACCCTAAAAGCCAAAACCCTAAACCCTAAACCCTAAATCGTAAACCCTAAAATGCCAAAAACATAAACCTAAACTAATTAAACCTAAAAATATAATAAATACACAAACCTAAACATAAATAAATTAAATTAAATTTAAAAAAACCTAAACTAAAACCTAAACATTAACCTAAACATAAAAATAAAATAAAATAAAAATAAAAATAAACTAAAATAAAATAAATAAAAACCTAAACTAAACTAAAAAAATAAATAAACCTAACAATAAAAAACATAAATAAAATAAAAACTAAATCTAAAATAAAAATAAAATAATCCAAAAATAAAATAAAATAAATACATAATAAAAACCTAAACCTAAAAAATAAACCAAAAAAAATAAAAAATAAAACCTAAACCCTAAACTAAAAAAACCAAAACTAAAAATAAAACTTAAACCTAAAATAAAAATAGAATAAACAAAATGAAATAAACTTAAACCTAAAATAAAATAAACTAAACTAAAATAAATAAAACCTAAACCTAAACTTAAAATACACTAAACTTAAACCTAAACCTAAACTCAATAAAATAGAATAAACTAAAAATAAACCTAAACCTAAACTAAAAAGTAAAACCTAAAAATAAACCTAAAATAAAAACCTAAAACATGAACCTAAAAAAATAAAATAAAAACCTAAACATAAACCTAAAAATAAAAATAAAACCTAAACTTAAATAATAAAATAAAACTAAAACTCAACTAAAAAATAAACTGAAATAAAAATCCTAAAATAAAATAAATAAACCTAAAATAAATAAACTAAACTAAATAAAAATAAAAAATAAACCTAAATAAAATAAAAATAAAGAAAACTAAAATAAATAAAAAATAAACTAAATTTATTAAATAAACCTAAACTAATTGGTTTACTTAATTTAAAAAAAAAAACTTTAAATCTTAAACCCTAAACCCTAAACCCCAAACCCTAAACATAAACCTGAAGTAACTAAATAAATAAAAAAATAAACTTAAACCCTAAATCCAAGTAAACCTAAACCCTAAGAATGGGCAGAACCTTAACGACAGAAACATTAGTCAACCAAGCTCAGTCTAGATCTGGTGGTGCACGAGGTTACATAGTGGTGGTGGGGGATCTGGAGGTGCTGGTGGATATGGATGTGGTGGTTGGAGCAGTGGTTATTATGGAGGCAGGAGGAGTAATGATTGGGGATATGGAGGTGCTGGTAAATATGTGATCTCATTTTTTATCTATGATGTCACTTGAGTCTTCCAAAACTTGGTGCGTTACTTGGTTGATGAAACCAAAATAAATAAAAGTTGAACCTTAATTTGCTCTCTATTTAAAAAAAACCAAAAGCCCTAAACCCTCAACTAAAACCTAAACCCTAAACCTAAAACCTAAAATCTGAAACCTAAACCCTAAACCCTAAAAACCTTAAACCCTAAACCCAAAACATTAAACCCTAAACACTAAAACTCTACACCCTAAACCCTAAACCCTAAACCCTAAACCCCAAACCCAAAATCCTAAATCCTAAACCATAAACCCTATACTTATCCTAAGCCATAAATCCTAAAATCTAAACAGCTAAACCTAAATTAAATAAAACCTAAAAATTACCTAAAACAAAATAAAATATATACATAAACTAAAACCTAAACCTATACCTAAAAAAATAAACTAAAAATAAAAAAAACCTAAACTTAAAAATAAAACCTAAAACTCAATAAAAAATAAAACCTAAACCCTAAACTAAAAAAAACCCAAAGCCTAAGAAAAAATTAAAATAAACCTAAACCTAAACTAAAAATAAATAAATAAAACCTAAGCCTACACCTAAAATACTTAAACTTAAACCTAAACTAAATAAAATAAATAGACCAAAAATAAACCTAAACCTAAACTAAAAAATATAACTTAAAAATAAACCTAAAAAAATCTAAAACTAAAACTAAAAAAAGTAAAATAAAAACCTAAACTTAAACCTAAAAATAAAAAATAAAACCTAAATTAAAAAAATAAAAAAAAATAAAATTAAACTAAAAATAAACCTAAACATAAAACAAAAGCTAAAAAATAAACTAAAATAAAAAAAATCTAAAAAAAATAAATAAACCTAAAATAAATAAGCTAAAATAAATAAAAATAAAAATAAACTTAAATAAAAATAAAAAAAATAAAAAACTAAATTAAAACTCAACTAAATAAACTAAATAAATATAAAACTACTAGTTTACTTAATTAAAAAAATAAAAAACTAAAACAAAATAAAAAATAAAAAAATCATAAACCCTTAAACTAACCCTAAAAACCCTAAACCATAAACCTAAAATCTTAAACCTTAAACACTAAAAACCTAAAAACCTAAATCTAAACTAAATAAAACCTATAAATAAAATAAATAGAAAAACATAAACCTAAATTAAATAAAAAAATGAAATAAAATAAAAACCTAAACTAAAATAAAACCTAAAAAGAAATAAAAATAAAAACTAAACCCTAAACTAAAAAAAAGCCTTAACATAAAATAAATAAAATAAAATAAACCTAAAGCTAAACTAAAATAAATAAAACCTAAACCTAAAATAAACTAAATCTAAACCCTAAACTAAATAAAATAAAATAAAGTAAAAATAAACCTAAACCTAAACTTAAAAATAAAACCTAAAAATAAACCTAAAATATAAACCTAAAACCTAACCCAAAAAAAAACCTAAACCTAAACCTAAAAAAAAAACTAAACCTAAAAAATAAAATGAAAATATAACTAAACTAAAAAATAAACCTAAACCTAAAACTAAACCTAAAAAATAAACTGAAATAAAAACCTAAACTAAAATAAATAAACCTAGAATAATTAAACTAAATTAAATGAAAATAAAAATTAAACCTAAATAAAAATAAAAAAATAAATAAATAATAAACTAAATAAACCTAAACCTACTTGTTTACTTTATTTTTTTTTAAAAAAAACTCGAGCCACTAAACCCTAAACCCTAAATCGTAAATCCTAATCCTTAAACCCTAAACCCTAAACCTACAACCCATAACCCTTAACCCTAAACCCTTAAATATAAACCTTAAACCTTAAACCCTAAATCCTAAATGTTAAAAGAATAAAACCTAAAACCCTAAATCTTAAATACTTAAAAAACCCAAAAAAAATGGAAACTCTCTCGGCCGCGACGCTCTCTGGCATTTTCTTGTTCCCTTGCATTTTCCTTGCAGTTTGGCCGAGTTTGATCCTTCTCGATCGTAATTTCTGGATTTTTGGTCTTTGTTTGGCTGCTAATGTGAGTGTCCCTTGCTCTTTCAATGGCGGAAGCACCGCTTTCCTCACAGCTGAGCTCTTCAAACTTGGAGGCGTCGGCTAGGGCTTCCAATTTATAAGGTATTGTGGATCTAACTCCATCCATTACTATGCCTGCTATTAAGTCCTTCAAGAATGCATTATCTGGTAAGAACACTTCCTCTAATGCTTTGGTCAATTTGATCTCAACATATTTTCGTGGATTGCTTGCTGTAATGTGCTCAGATTTTGATGTGGAAAAGTTGGCGAAGCCTTTTGAATTCTCTTTAGTTGGTAAATTTTCCTTACATCGCCCAACTCTTGATAACATCTGATCCTTTTTTCATAGCCCAAAGCTCTCTGGCATTTTCACTATCAGATTGATTGATCCTAGGCATATCCTTATTCAGCTCTCTAATGACTTAGATTACTCAAGAGTTTTTGCTTGTCGCTCCTACTTTATGTATAATTGTCAAATGAGACTTTTGAAATGGTCTCCTCTTTTTGATGTCAAAGAAGAATCCCAAATGGTTCCTTAATGGCTAGCTTTTCCAAACATAAGAATACATTATGTTACCCATCAAGTTCTCTTTGCAGTTGGGGTTCTCTTTGGTCGGCCCCTTCAAATTGATCGCCACCGTGAGATCACGATCATGCTTCAGATTTTGGTTGAGATTGATATTACCAAAAAGTATCCTAAAGAAGTTTGGATCAGCTCTGACAAATTTGGGTATAATCAAAAAGTGGAATTTGAAAATTTCCCTATTTTTTGCACACGTTATAAGATCCATGGTCATGATTACTCCGAATGCTTTGTTTTGCATCCTCATCTTAAAACGAATAAATTGTCGGATCCTAATCCCTCTCTAGCAAATGAAAAATCCAATAAATTCACTTATGTGCCTAAAGTAACTCAAAATAAAACTCACCCTCCTACCCCCACTCTTTTATTATCTATAGATTTGCCTATTGGAGAGCCATCTGAGCTTGGTAAAAATAATGCTTATGAGGTTTGTGAGGAGGCTAATGATTACTTACTTAACATTGCCTCTAATTGTAATAATTTGGCCTCTCAAGACAATACCTTGATTCATATGAACCCTAATGGTGATTTGAATGGGAATTTCAAGTTGGATCAAAATCTCAAAACTAATTCAGGAATTGTTCTGGAAAATGTTGATACTTTGGTGACAGACCAATATCTGAAAAGTAATCCTGAAAATGAACATGAAATTTGTGCTATTAATGGTGTCACAACCTCCCCTTCTATTACCCTTCAGAGTGATACACATGCTAACCCAATTTCTCCACCCAATTTTGACACTAAAGAAGGGGAAATCACCATTACGAATGCTTTGATTGATACTGGTTCTACTCTGAAAATCACAAACCACTCTCTTTTCGGATGGAGATACTTTGGACATAGATAGACCTTTTCAAACTGTTATTAAAAACATCCCTTAAAGCTAGAATGATTGCCTTCAATAAATTTTTCTCTAATGTTAGTAATAAGATTTGGTATTTTTGGATAATTTCGTTGAGGTTTCTCTTATTGATGATTTTCAACAAGTTGTCAATGCTCAAATATCTTATGGTGACTATTGTATTTTGGTCTCTTTTGTTTATGCATCTTGTTATAGACCTGGTTGAAATATTTTTTGGGATAATTTGAGGAATTTTGCTACCTCGGTCAACAAACCTTTTTTTATGGGTGGTGATTTCAACACTATTTTATTCTCTTCTAAATGAAGTGGTGGCTGCTCTCCCAATATTCATTCCATTAAAGATTTTTCCAATATGATCCTTGACTGTAATTTGATTGTAATTTGATTGAAACTCACTTTAAGGGTTCTAATTATACTTGGAAAAATTTAAGACTTTGGCAAAGGTTGGACCGATTTCTTTTTAATACTCATTGGATTACTCAATGACCTATTATTTATGTTGATGATTTAAGCAGAACCTTGTCTGATCATGCTCTTCTTCTGGTTTCTATTAAAGATACTTCTAATAAATTACATAAATCCTCTTCTTTTAGATTTTAGAACATGTAGATTCAGTAAATTGATTTTTTTTGATGTTGTGGCTAATAATTGGAAAGCCCATTTACATCCTGATAATTCGATTATGGGGATGAATAGACTTTGGTATAAACTTAAAAGACTTATACAAAATTTGGGTTGGTGGAACAAGAATTATTTAAAAAAACTTTTTGCTAATATTTTACGATATGAAAAAATTTGTTTGTGATCTTGAAGTCTCTATTATGTCTGATCCTTATAAGATTAGGGACTCGACTGAGGTGAAAGATAAACTTGTTAACTTCCAAAATATGGAAGAGACTTACTTGTGCCAAAAAAGTTTAGTAAGATATTAATGGTGATAAGAATACTATGTATTTCCATGCTTTAGTTAATAAAAAGAGATCTTTAAATAAAATATAACAAAATTAAAGATGATAATGGTGTTTGGATTATGATGAATAGTGATATTAAAGAATCGGTTATTAATTACTTTAGAAATATGCTTAATAAGAGTTGCTTTTATGAAGCTATTTCTAAATTGCATTTGATTTCTTGTATTATTACTAATGATGATAATGATTTGCATACCATCATGCCTAATGAAGAAAAAAATTTTGAAGTCCTTAATAGCATGAATATAGATTTTGTTGCTAGTCTGGAGGGTTTCACTACTCAATTTTTTCAAAAATGTTAATTTATCCTTAAAAATGATTTGATTGAGGCAGTGGTTGATTTTTTTAATGGTAATCCTTTTCCTAGATATTTTTTGGTACTTCTATCATTCTCATACCTATGAAAGATAATCTAAACTATTGGAGTGATTTTAGACCTATTAGTCTTTTCACCTTCTTCAATAAGTTGATTTCCAAAATTCTAACCAACAAGCTTAGTCCTTTACTTAATAAAATTATCAATCTTAACCAAACTAGTTTTGTTAGAGGTAGATCTATTTTTGATAATATTTTACTATCCCAAGAGTTAATTTATGATCTTAATGCTATGATTAGAGGTGGCAACATTCTTTTCAAATTAGATATTACCAAAGGCTTTGATAACATTTCTTGGGACTTTGTTTTCCATATTCTAAATTTATTTGGGTTTTCTGATAAATTTATTTTTCTTATTAAAAATTGTATTAATAATGTCTGGTTTTTGATTTTGCTTAATGGGGAAGCCTTGGGTTTCTTTTCCTCTTCACATGGCTTAATAAAAGGGGATGCATTATCTCCTGCTTTGTTTATTATTATTGTTGAGTACTTATCTAGGAGCATCAATGATTTATTCTTTAACAATCTTAGTATGTACTATAGAACTCTTGGTGGTCTTCCTGTTTCCCATTTAAGCTTTATAGATGATTTCATTATCTTTTGCAATGCTTCTATTCATCATATCAAGCATCTTAAGTATTTTCTAAATAAATTTGGTAGAGAAAGGGGCCTTTCTATCAATGAGTTGTTTTTTATCACATCCTCTCGTATCTCCAATAATTAAATCAATCAAATCATGCATATCACTAATTTTAAGCATCAACACTTACCTCTAAAGCACTTGGGCGCTCCTGTCTTTGAAGGCCCGAAATGATCTCATCTCTTTGATGAGTTAATTAAAAAATTTTTAAATAAAATTTCAATTTGAGAATTCTATTTACTTTCCTTTGGTGGCAGGCTCACCATTCTTAAAGGCACTCTCAATTCAATGCCTTTTTATTTGATTCAAACTATTATCTCCATTAATGCTACTCTCATCAGAATTGATCTCTTGCTTAATAAAATTTTTTTGTGGCTTCAATAACTCTTCCAAAAGAATGCATTGGACATCTTGGCATAAATGTTGTGGTCCTTTGGGTGAAGGTGCTCTAGGTTGCAAACCTATTCATGAAGCTATTATGACTTTCTCTCATAAGCTCTGGTAGAACTTTAGAAAAAATGATAGCCTTAGGGCTAATTTTATGATGGAAAAATATTGCCAAGGTCAACACCCACTTATTTGTGCCTCTAAAGTTGATGACTCTCCAATTTGGAGAAGGCTTTGCTCCATTAAATGGGTTGCCGAATCTTTAATATATTGGGGTATTCATTCGTGTAATTGGATTGGTAATAGCTCCATTAACACCCTTTTATCTACCCAGTATACTTCATTATCAAAGTTAACTCTTTTTGGCTTAATAATAATTGGAATGAAAGTAAACTTGAGAATTATATTCCTATTTATATTTTTGACAATTTTAGAAATATCCCCATTTCTTCTAACAGACCTAATCAAATTCTTTTTAAGCTTTGTTATAATGGTGATTTTATTCTTAAAGAGGTTCATAATTTTATTAAAGTTTGGAACCATATCATTCCCATTTCCTATTCAATTTTTTGCTTGGAGGATTTTGAATAACTTTATTCCTTTGGACTCTTTGCTCTGGACTTGGTTTTATTTTCCATCAAAATGCTATTATTGCTTTCATATTGAAAATATAAATCATGTTTTTGTCAATGGTGCTATTGCATCTAAATTATGGCTTTGGTATGATGATTTATTCAGTACCAACTATCTTCATGGTTCTCTTTCTTTATATCAACATCTTGAAGTTTGTTTCAAAAAAATTGTGAAAGGTCATATAAAAGTTTTAATTGTGATTACCCTTCTCTAGTTCATCTGGATGGATATAAATGATGCTAAATATCATGGCACTCCTATGAACCATAAAAGGATTCTGGCTAGAACTAAAGAAAAAAATTCATGCTCTATTTAATGCTAATCTTATTAGTAACATTCATTTTAGAGGCTATAAATTTGTGGATAAAAATTTGGGTATCAATTTGTCTGACTTGGACCCATATAAAGGTGCTAGGATTATCCATTGGATCAAAACTAAAGACAACTTGATTAAAATGAATATTGATGCTTCTGTAGCTTCCAATAAATATGGCTATGGTGGTATCCTTAGGGATTCTAAAGGTACAGTCATTTGTGCATTTTCCTATCCTCTCAAACCTTGTTATGTTATTTTTGCTATGCTTATGCTGTTAATAAAGCTATTAAAACTTGTTTGAATAGAGGTTTTCTCAACATCTGGATTGAAGTTGATGCTCTCTTGCTTCTATACATGCTTAATTCCAATAGAAATGGGAATCCTGAATTATTTTATCTTCTTAATCATACAAAAAATCTTCTTTTTAAGTTTATTTTAAAATTTCCCACATCCTTCATGAAGGTAATGTGTGTGCTGATTTCTTGGCTAATTTAGGTGCCAACTTAATTGAGTTCACTTTATTTGACAACCAATCATTGCCTAAACTAATAAGAGGCTTGGTTAATCTGGATAATACTGGATTGCCTTATCTCAGATTATAATTTCTTGGCTTGGTTTCTTTTGTGTTGGTTTTTGATGAGCCTTTGCTTTTGTTTGCCCTCTGTTAAACCCTCTTTGGGTTGTGTTATTTGTTTATTTTCACTCTTTGGCCGAAGCTGGTTATTACTTTTGACCTTTTACTTTTGGGTTGGCCTAGTGTTTACTCCCTGGTGGTTATTATCATTGCACCTTTGATTTGGTTTTTTTGCTTGGTGGTTTGTTCTGTTATGGTTTTTACCACATTTTTTTCCTTGGTTGTTTTTGATAACCTCCTATTGGGTTGTGGATTTGCATGCTATTGGGTTTTCCTCTTGTATAGGTTTTACCTCATTTCGGGGCTAGTTTCTCACTTACTTATTTTGGATCTCCTGCTGTGGTGGTTGAATGGGTTGTTTGTTTCTTGATGCGGATGGCTAGGTTAGCTAGCTACTAGGTTATTTTGGCTATCTTTTCCTTTTCTGTTGGCGACATATCTAGGGGACTATTGGTGGTTTAGCTCTAGCTTCATTTTTGAATGGTGGAGGCTTTTATTTGGCTCTTACTTTCTCTATCTTGTTGACTAGTCCTGGTGGTCAGTTTTGCTTATTCTGTTTTGTTTCTTTTGGTTTTGGTTTTGTCCTCCACCTATTTTAGCCTTACTCTCTAAGGTTACAGTGACTTTGGGTTTGGTTATTGTTCTAGGTTGGCTGGTTGTGGGCTTTTTGGTGGCTATTATTTTCCTGGATGTCTTGGGTGATTTTGGCTTGTTGCCTACTATTGGCCTCTAAATTGACTTGGGTTTTCTGCTGCTATGGTGGTTGGCTAGGAGGCTATGTTCGCTAGATGTATTGGTTGGTTGTTTCTCTATTGTGTGGTGTTTTGCTGGTTTTTTTTTTTTTTGCTTTTCCTTGGCTGATGGGGATCTTTCCTTTGTTGGTTACTAATGATGGGCTATTCTCTGGTGGCCGCCTTATGGATGTTCTACATAGCTATTTTGGTGGGAAGACTTTTAGTTGTCCTTGGAATCTTAGTTGGCTACCTTTCTATTTGTTGGTTATTTTTCTTCTTCATCTTGGCCAATTTATTGTATCCTTTTGTTGTGCTGGTCGAACCTTTGCTGATCCTTCTAAATTGGGATAATTGGTTTTGGTGGTTCACGCCTTTTCCTTCTGTGTGTCTTGGTTGTTGGCTTGTTCATGTATGCTGGTGGTGGTTTTTGTGGTGTTATTTGTTGGTTTCACTAGCTTGGCCAATGATGCTGCAATAACTTTTGGGTTGCTGGCTTTATGTGATTGGCCTATTGTGGGTTTTAGTTGGTGGGTTGGCTACTTAATGGCTACTGGCTGGTTATTTTCTCTATTTATTTTTTGTAGGACTAGATCACTATGGACTACTTACCTTGGATAGCTGCAGGTATCAGGTATGCTTGCTATGATGGCTTTGTTGTTACTCACCTCCTCTCTTTGGTTTCTAGCTTTAGATATGATTGTAACCCTTCTTATGAAGTTAGGATTCTCATATGTATTGTTTCCCCTTGAGATGATCTTAATTGAGCCTGAGCCTTTTCATTCTCAGCTCTCTCCTTTTGCTCTCTTTATCCTTATCCTTTTAGCTATGACTTTTGCCTTGGTAGTGTTTTTTGCATAATTCTTTCATAGGTTGGAACTTTACCGAAGGCCTGGCCGTTTCTCAGTCATCCCTACTACTGCTGCATTGGAGCTTGCTTATTTTGCATTCTTAAAAGAATCTTGAACTGCTGCTGACTCCACATTTTTCTATTTTCATGCTTTATTTTGTTTTACTTTGGGACATTTTGCACTCATGCTTTGTAGTTGTTGTTTTTGCCCATTTGTTTGCTTTTCTTCTACTAATGTACTTAGATGGGGGTTTAGCTCTTTAAGTTTTTTGTAGCTCTATGATCGGTAGAATTCTGAGCTTTACCCTTTTTAAGGATATTGTATCTTTTCCTTTTATGGTAATTTATAATTTTTTCAAAGAAAAACTAAACCTAAACCCTAACTAACCAACCTAAACCCTAAACCTAAATCATAAACTAACCTAAACCTAAACCCTAAAAAAATCTAAACCCTAAACCTAAACTAACTAACTGCTAACCTCAACCCTAAACTAACCTTAAAAAAATTTAAACCTAAACTAAACCCTAAAGCTAAACACTAAATCATAAACCCTAAACCCTAAACCAAAACCCTAAAACTAAACCTAAACCCTAAATTTAAACTCTAAACCCTAAACCCTAACCTAAACTTTAAACCCTAAATATTAAAACCTTAAACCTAAACCCTAACTAACCCTAAACACTAAATCCTAAACAAAACCTCAACTTAAACTTAAACAATAAAACCTAAATCCATCCTAAAGTTAATCAACTAAACCCTAAACCCTAAACCCTAAACCTTAAAAACTCTAAACCCTAAAGCCTAAATGCTAACCCTAAGCCCTAACCCCTAAAATCCTAAACCCTAAACCCTAAACCATAAACCATAAACCCAAAAAACCTAAAAACCTAAAAACCTAAACTTGAACTAAATAAAATATAAAAAGAAAATAAAAGAATAAAATAATATGAAAACCTAAACTAAAACCTAAAAAAAACCTAAAAATAAAATAAAATAAAATAAACTAATAAAAATAAACTAAAATAAAATAAATAAAAACCTAAACTAAACTAAAAAATAAAATAAACCTAAGAATAAAAAACCTAAATAAATTAAAAACTATATGTAAAATAAAAATAAAATAAACCTAAAAGAAAATAAAATAATAACTAAATATAAACCTAAACCTAAAAAATAAACCTATAAATAAAGCCTAAAAATAAATTAAAAAAAACTAAACCCTAAAACCTAATAAACCTAAACCTAAACCTAAACCTTAAGAATAGGTGAGAACCTGACGCATGAACATCACCAACAGGCTCGGCCTAGATCTGGAGGAGGGAGGCACCATCAGAGAGTGGTGGGAGATCTTGAGGTGCTAGTGGATGTGGAGGTGGTGGTTGGAGCAGTGGTTGTTATGGAAACAGATGTAGCAACAGAGGTTACAGCCGTGGTGGTGGTGAAGGGAGAGATTGAGGATATAATGGTGGATCTCGCTACTCGAGAGGTCGGAGTGGTTCTGATGGGAACTAGAGAAGCTGAAGAATAGCACCCTAAAATCCTAAGCCCTAAAACCCTAAACTTAAACCCTAAACCCTAAACCCTAAAAACCTAAAAACCTAAAGTGGAACTAAATAAAACATAAAAATAAAATAAAATAATAAAATAAAATAAAAACCTAACCTTAAACATAAACCTAAACCTAAAATTAAAATAAAATAAACTAACAAAAATAAACTAAAATAAAATAAATAAAAACCTAAATTAAACTAAAAAATAAAATAAACGTAAGAATAAAAAACCTAAATGAAATAAAAATTAAATGTAAAATAGAAATAAAATAATTCTAAAATAAAATAAAATAAAAATTAAATAAAATCCTAAACCTAAAAAACAAACATAAAAATAAAACCTAAAAATAAATATAAAATAAAACCTAGACTCTAAAACCTAATAAACCTAAACCTAAACCTAAACCCTAAGAATGGGCAGAACCTTGACGGTAGGAACATCACCGTCAACTAAGTTCAGTCTAGATCTGGTGGAGGAGGAGGCGGTTACCATAGTGGTGGTGGGGGATCTGGAGGTGCTAGTGGATATGGAGGTGATGGTAGGAGTAGTGGTGGATATGGAAGCGGGAGAAGTGACTGAGGTTATAGCCGTGGTGGTGGCGGAGGGAGAGATCGGGGATATGATGGTAGATCTCGCTACTCAAGAGGTCGGGATGATTCTGATGGGAACTGGAGAAATTAAAGAATGGCCAATCTGATCTGCTACTTATGGAATTGTGTCTTTATAGTAGAGATGGTTCTATCTATCTAGGGTTTTTGATTTGCTCTATGTGTGATCATTTTTTATCTATGTCATCACTTATGTCTTTGAAAACTTGGTGTGTTACTTGGTAGGTGAAATCGAAAGAAAGAAATGTTGAATTTGAATTTGTTCTCTATTAAAAAAAAACAAAAACCACAAACCCTAAATTAAAACCTGAACCCTAAACATAAAACCTAAACCCTAAATAATAAAAATCCTAAACCCCAAACCCTAAACCCTAAACACTAAACCCTAATACTAAACACTAAACCCTAAAACCAAAACCCTAAATCTTAAACCCTAAACCCTAAACCCTTACCTTAACCCTAAACCCTAAATTAACCGAAAACCATAAATCCTAAACTAACCCTAAACCTTAAACTAATGCAAAACCCTAAATCCTAAACTAACCCTAAACCTTAAACCCTAAAAACCTGAAACCTTAAATATTAACTTTAAACCCTAAACCCTAAACTAACCCTACACCCTAAGCTAACCCTAAACCCTAAATGTAATCGTAAACCCAAAACCCTAAACCTAAAATGCTAAACCTTAAAAGCTTAACCCTTAAACTCTAAACCCTAAACTCTAAACCCTAAAAATCTAAAAACCTAAACTTAAACTAAATAAAACCTAAAAATAAATAAATAAAAAAACTCAAACCTAAATAAAATAAACAAATAAAATTAAATTAAATCCTAAAGAAAAACCTAAACCTAAACCTAAAAATAAAATAAAATAAACTAATAAAAATAAATTAAAATAAATAAATAAAAACCTAAACAAAACTAAAGAATAAAATAAACCTTTGAATAAAAAACCTAAATAAAATAAAAAGTAAATGTAAAATTAAATTAAAATAAACCTAAAATAAAATAAAATAAATACTAAATAAAAACCTAAACCTAAAAAATAAACCTAAAAATAAATAAAAATAAAACCTAATAACTTAAACCTAAACCTAAATCCTAAGAATGGGCAGAATCTTGATGGCAAGGACATCACCATCAACTAGGCTCAGTTTAGAACTGGTGGTGGAGGTGAAGGCGAAGGCGGCAGTTGTCACAGTGGTGGTAGTAGATCTGGAGGTGCTACTGGATATGGAGGTGGTGGTTAGAGCAGTGGTGGTTATGGAAGAGAGAGGAGCGACAGAGGTTACAGCCGTGCTGGTGGTAGAGGGAGAGATCGGGGAATTATGGTGGATCCCGTTACTCGAGAGGCCAGGGTTGTTCTGATGGGAACTGGAGAAACTAAGAAATGACCGATCTGATCTACTGCTTATGGAACTATGTTTTTATAGTAGAGATGATTCTATTTATCTAGGGTTTTTTATTTGCTCTATGCATGCTCATTTTTTTATCAATGTCTTCCCTTGTGTCTTAGAAAACTTGGCGTGCTACTAGGTTGATTAAATCAAAAAGAAGAAATGTTGAATTTGAATTTGTTCTCTGTTAAAAAAAAACCAAAAACCCTAAATCCTAAATTAAAACTTGAACCCTAAACGTAAAACCTAAACCTTAAACCCTAAACCCTAAACCATTAAAACCCTAAACCCTAAACACTAAATCTTAAACCATAAACCCTAAACCCTAAAACTCTAAACCATAAACCCTAAATCTAAACCATAAACACCCCAAAACCCATAACTCAGTCAACCACCAACCCACTCCCTATAACCTAAACTCCAAACCCACAGATCAGATCTTAACCCTGCGCTATGACACCAAACCATTAACTACCATAAACCCTAAACCCACTGAGCCACACCCTGACTGCCCTGGGCCACTGACACTGGGCCCTAAACTGACCTTAAAACCTAAACCTAAACTGAGCTAAATAAACCTAATAAATAAATACATGGAAATAAAATAAAATATAAAATAAAATAATAAAGTAAAATAAAACTTAAACCTAAACCTAAAAGTAAAATAAAATAAACTAATAAAAATAAACAAAAATAAAATAAATAATAACCTAAATTAAATTAAAAAATTAAAAGAAAACCCAAGAATAAAAAACCTAAATAAAAAAACAAAATGTAAAATAAATATAAAATAAACCTAAAATAAACCCAAAATAAAATAAAATAAAAAATAAATAAAAACCTAAACCTAAAAAATAAACCTAAGAACAAAACTTAAAAATAAATAAAACCTAAACCCTAAAACTTAATAAACCTAAACTTAAACCTAAACCCTAAGAATGGGTAGAAGCGTGATGATAGGAACAACACCGTCAACCTGGCTCAGTCTAGATCTGGTGGTGGAGGCAAAGGCGAAGGCGGCAATTATCGCAATGGTGGTGGGGGATCTAGATGTGATGATCGATATAGAGGTGGTATTCGGAGCAGTGATGGTTATGGAAGTAGGAGGAGAGATGGAGGTTACAGCCGTGGTGGTGGCAGAGCGAGAGATCGCGGATATGATGGTGGATCCTGTTACTCGAGAGGCCGGGGTGGTTCTGATGGGAACTAGAGAAACTGAAGAATGACCGATCCGATCTGTTGCTTATGGAACTGTGTCTTTATAATAGAGATGGTTCTAGTTATCTAGAGTTTTTGATTTTCTCTATGCGTGCTCATTTTTTATCTATGTCGTCGCTTGTGTCTTAGAAAACTTGGTGTTTTACTTGGTTGATGAAATTAAAAATAAGAAATATTGAATATGAATTTGTTCTTTGTAAAAAAAACCAAAAACCCTAAACTAAAAACTTGAACCCTAAACCTAAAACCTAAACCCTAAACCCTAAACCCTAAACCTTAAAAACCTTAAACCCTAAACACTAAAACCTAAACCCTAAATCTAAAAACCCTAAACCATAAACCCTAAACCCTAAAACCTAAACCCTAAACCCTAAATCGTAAACCCTAAACCCTAAATAATAAACATCTAACCCTAAACCCTAAATTAACCCTAATCTCTAAACCTTAAACCCTAAATCATAAACCCTATAAACATAAAAACCTAAAGGTAAACTAAATTAAACCTAAAAATAAAGTAAATAAAAAACCTAAAATAGAATAAAATAAAAAAAATAAAATAATAAAAACATAAACTAAAACCTAAACCTAAACATAAAACTAAAAAGAAAATAAAATAAAAAATAAAAACTAAACTAAAATAAATTAAATAAAAAACTAAACTAAATTAAAAAATAAAAACCTAGATAAAATAAAAACTAAGTCTAAAATAAAAATAAGATAAACCTAAAATAAAATAAAATAAAAACTAAATAAAAACCTAAACCTAAATAATAAACCTGAAAATAAATAAAAAATAAAACCTAAACCCTAAACTAAAAATAACCTAAACATAAAATAAAAATAAAATAAACCTAAACCTAAACTAAAATAAACTTAATTAAAATAAATAAAACCTAAACCTATACTAAATAAAATAAATTAAATTAATAATAAACCTAAACCTAAACTAAAAAGTGAAAACTAAAACCTAAACCTAAAAAAAATATAATAGAACCTAAACTTAAACCTAAAAAAAAAAAATAAAACCTAAACTTACAAAAAAAACTAAACTATAAAATAAACATAAACCAAAACCTAAACTTAAAAAATAAACTAAAATAAAAAACCTAATCTAAAATAAATAAACCTAAAATAAATAAACTAAACTAAATAAAAATAAAAGTAAATCTAAGTCAAAATAAAATAAATTAATAAAGATAAAATACACTAAATAAACCTAAACCTACTTGGTTGTTTTTTTAAAAATAAATAAATAAAATAAAAGGCTGAGCCACAGGCCACCACAGATCCTAAACCCATGGCAGACCCTAGGCCCTAGGCCCTAAACCCTAAAGGCCAATCATAAACCCTGACCACCCAGGCCCTAACACTCTACCACCCTTAACCACACTCAGGCCTAGGCCACTCAGACTCTCCTCCTGGGCTCTATACACAAACCACTAAACCCTGAGCCACAACCCTAGCCACAATACCACACCCACAGGCCTAGGCCCTAAACCTGATCCAGGACCCTGAAATCAGCACCCTACCCAGGCCACAAGCTAGGCACTGGGCCCTGATTCTAGGCCCTAAACTCCTCTAACCCTAAACCCTAAAAACCTAAACCTTAAAACCCTAAACCCTAAAACCTAAACCTAAACCCTCCAAACCTAAATACTTAAACCTTAACTAAATAAAATAAATAAAGAAACCTAAACCTAAAAAAATAAGAAAATTAAAAAAAATAAAAACCTAAACTAAAACCTAAATCTAAACCTATAAAGAAAAATAAAATAAACTAAAATAAAATAAATAAAAACCTAAATTAAACTAAAAGATAAAATAAACCTAAGAATAAGAAACCTAAACAAAATAAAAACTAAACATAAAATAAAAATAAAATATACCTAAAATATAATAAAATAAAAACTAAATAAAAACCTAAACATAAAAAATACACCTAAAAATAAAACCTAAAAATAAAAAATACAAAATAAAACCTAAACCTAAACCCTAGGAATGGGCAGAACCTTGATAGCAAGAACATCAATGTCAACTAGGTTGTCTAGATCTGATGGTGGAGGCAAAGGCAAAGGCGGCGGTTATTGGTGTTGTGGTGGGGTATCTGGAGGTGCTGTTGGATATCGAGGTGGTCGTCGGCATAGTGGTAATTATGGAAGAGGGAGGAGCGACAGAGGATATAGTTATCATGGTGGAGGAGGTAGAGATCGGGGATATGATGATGGATCCCACTACTCGAGAGGCCGGGGTGGTTCTGATGGGAACTGGAGAAATTGAAGAACCACCGATCTGATCTGCTGCCTATGGAACTGTCTTTATAATAGAGATGATTCTAATTATCTAGGGTTTTTTACTTGCTCTATGCATGCTCAATTTTTATCTATGTCATCACTTGTGTCTTAGAAAATTTGGTGTTTTACTTGGTTAATGAAATCGAAAAGAACAAATATTGATTCTAAATTTATTTTTTGGTAAAAAAATAAAAACCTTAAACCCTACACTAAAACTTGAACCCTAACAAAACTTTAACCCTAAACCTAAACCCTAAATCCTAAAAACCCTAAACCCTAAACCCAAACCTAAACAAAAAAACCCTAACCTAAACCCTAAAAAACCACAAATCCTAAACCCAAACACTGACCCTAAACTAAACCATACCCTAAACTCCTAATCACTTTAAACCCACCTTATAAAGCTAAAACCTATAAATTAAATATAACTTAAAATTAAACAAATAAAAAACCTAAACCAGATAAAATAAAATAATAAAATAAAATAAAACATAAACTAAAACCTAAACTAAACCTAAAATAAAATAAAATAAAAGAAAACTAAACAAAATAAAATAAATAAAATCCTAAAGTAAACTAAAAATAAAACCTAAATAAATTAAAATAAAATAAACCTAAAATAAAATAAAATAAAACTAAACAAAACCTAAAATAAACTAAAAGCTAAATCAGAACTAAAAAAACTTAAACCTAAAATAAAAATAAAATAAAAATAAACCTAAACCTAAACTAAATAAAATAAAATAAACCTAAACCTAAACTAAAAAAGAAAACCTAAAATAAAAATCTAAACCTAAACCTAAACCTAAAAATCAAAAATAAAACCTAACCTAAAAATTAAATTACAAATAAAATGAAACTAAAAAATAAACATAAACCTAAACCTAAACCTAAAAAACAAACTAAAATAATAAACCTAATCTAAAATAAATAAACATAAAATAAATAAACTAAATTTAATAAAAAGAAAAATAAACCTAAATCAAAATATAAAATAAAATAAACTAAAATAAATAAAATAAACTAAATAAACCTAACTAGGTTTACGTGATTTTAAAATATTATAAAATAATAAAATAAAACAAATAAAAAAAAACACAAACCTAAACCTGAGCCACAAACCCTAGGCACGAGCCTTAACTCCTAGGCCCTGACCCACCACAAAAGAAACCCACACAAACCCAAACCTGACATTCTACTAAACTCTCCACTGAAACCCTAAAATGCTAAACCCTAAACACCTTAAACTATAAACCAAAATCCTAAACCCAGGACTTAACACTAGGTGGCCCTGGCCCCAGTGACCCTACTGGGGTGGATCCTGGGCCCTGAGCCCTGGACCTAGAGCCACTAAACCTAAAGACTAGGCACTACCCTAGGCCACACTAGGCCCTGACCCACAACCTGTTCACTAAATCACGACTCTAAACCCAAAAACCCTAAACATTAAACCCAAACCCTAAAAACCTAAAATCTTAAACCTAAACTAAATAAAACCTAAAAATTAAATAAATAAAAATACCTAAACCTAAATAAAATAAAATAAATAAAAACCTAAACTAAAACATAAACCTAAACCTTAAAATAAAATAAAACAAACTAAAACAAAATAAATAAAAACCTAAACTAGACTAAAAATAAAATAAACTTAAGAATAAAAAACATTAATAAAATAAAAACTAAAAGTTAAATAAAAATAAAATAAACTTATAATAAAATAAAATAAAAACTAAATAATAAACTAAACATAAAAAATAAATCTAAAAGTATAATCTATAAAAAATAAAAAATAAAACCTAATAAACCTAAACCCTAACAATGGGCAGAACCTTAATGGTAGGAACATCACCATCAACTAGACTCAGTCTAGATCTAGTGGTGGAGGCGAAGGAGGAGGCGGTGGTTATCATAGTGGTGGTGGGGGATCTAGAGGTGCTGGTGGATATGGAGGTGGTGGTCAGAGCTGTGGTAATTATGGAAGTGGGAGGAGCGATGGAGGTTACAGCTTGGTGGTGGCGGAGGGAGAGATCGGGGATATAATGGTGGATCCCACTACTCGAGAGGCCTAGGTGGATCTCTCTTTTCTACTTACCAAAAACATGCATACATAAAACATTCTAAATTTTCTTAAGTAACATCCCTTAGCATTTATCATTTAGGTGTGCTAAACATTTCAATTTCCATGTATAGATATGCTTAGCATTCATCCATATGCATGTTACACATGTTGGGAAAGAAATGAAGTGTTGTGTGTTTTGTGATAGCATTTCACTTTACTTAATCTTAAAATGTCTTTATTTTTTAATAGGTTTGTTTAGGGAAAATCCAAACTTAGGATTAATCAAAACACATAATAAAATATTCAAAAAATCAAAAATCAAATATGAATCTACCTTAGAAATTACTTAAGGTAGGGAGGAAAGAGAAGTTCTCTTCTCTTTTCCTCTCTTTACAACTTAGTAATTAATTGTAGGTCCATTCAAATCTAATTAAATCACAAAATAAAATTAGCCAAATCAACTAAATCACTTAAATGAAATCACCCTCTAAGTTTTTGATGGGAACTAGAGATACTGAAGAATGGTCGATCTGATCTGTTCCTTATAGGATAGTGTCTTTATAGATGAGACAGTTCTAGTTATATAGGGTTTTTGATTTGCTTTATGCTTGCTCATTTTTGATCTATGTCATCGCTTGTGTCTTAGAAAACTTGGTGTGTTACTTGGTTGATGAAATCAAAAAGAAAAATGTTGAATATGAATTTGTTCTCTATTCAAAAAAAAGGAAAAACCTTAAACACTAAACCCTAAACCCTAAAAAACCTAAACCCTAAACCCTAAAACCCTAAACCCTAAAGCCTAAAACATAAACCCTAAACTCTAAACCCAAAACCCAAAACCCAAAACCCTAAACCACAAACCCTAAACCCTAAACCCTAAATCCTAAATAGTAAAAAGCTAAAAACCTAAACTTTAACTAAATAAAACCTAAAAATAAAATAAATAAAAAAACTTATACCAAAATAAAATAAAAAAATTAAATTAAATTAAACTAAAACATAAGCCTAAACTAAAATAAAAACTAAACTAAAATAAAATAAATAAAAATATAAACTAAACAAAAAACCCTAAATAAAATAAAAACTAAACTTAAAATAGAAATAGAATAAACCTAAAATAAAACAAATAAACCTAAGCCTAAACATAAAAAAATAAAACTAAAAATAAATAAAAAATAATACATCACCTTAAAATAAAAATAAAATCAACCTAAACCAAAACTAAAATAAATAAAACCTAAACCTAAACCTAGAATAAACTAAACCTAAACCTTAACCTAAACTAAATAAAATAAACTAAACTAAAAATAAACATAAACCCTAAAAAAATAAAAATAAAATAGAATAAACTATAACCTTAAACCCTAAACCCAAAACTGTAAAGCCTAAACCCTAAACCCTAAAAACTTAAAACCTAAACCTAAAAATAAAATAAATAGAAAAACCTAAACTAAAATAAAATAAAATAATAAAATAAAATAAAAACTGAAACTAAAACCTAAACTTAAACCTAAACCTAAACTTAAACATAAAAATAAAATAAAATAAAATATAAAAATTAAACTAAACTAAAATAAATAAAAATGTAAACTAAACTATAAAACAAAACAAACCTTAAAATTTAAAAACCTAAATAAAATAAAAACTAAATGTAAAATAATAATAATATAAACCTAAAAAAAATAAAATAAAAACTAAATAAAAACTTAAACCTTAAAAATAAACCTAAAAAAATAAAGAATAAAACCTAAACCTTAAACTAAAAAAAAAGCCTAAACCTAAAATAAACAATAAACATAAACCTAAACTAAAATAAAATAAACTAAAATAAATAAACCCTAAACCATAAACCATAAATCGTAAACCCTAAAACCCTAAACCCTAAACCCTAAACCCTAAACCGTAAACCCCAAACCCTAAACCATAAACCCTAAAAACATAAAAACCTAAACTTAAACTAAATAAATTCTAAAAATAAAATAAAAAAATATAAACCTAAATAAAATATAATAAATCCTAAACTAAAACATAGGCCTAAACTTAAACCTAAACCTAAAAGTAAAATAAAATAAAAAATAATAACTATACTAAAATAAAATAAATAAAAACCCAAACTAAACTAAAACATTAAATAAACCTAAAAATAAAAAATTGAAATAAAATAAAACCTAAACTTAAAATAAAAATGAAATTAACATAAAATAAAATAAAATAAAAACTAAATGAAAACCTAAACCTAAACAATAAGCATAAAAAATAAAACCTAAAACCATATAAAAAAAACCTAAACCCTAAAAAAAAAACCTAAACCTAAAATTAAAATAAAATAAACTTAAACCTAAACTGAAATAAATAAAACCTAAACCAAACCTTGAAATAAACTAAACCTAAACCTAAACATAGACCTAAATTAAATAAAATAAAATAAACTAAAAATCAACCTAAACCTAAACTAAAAAATAAAACTTAAAAATAAACCTAAAATAAAAATTTAAAACCTAAACCTAAGAAAAAAAAATAAAAACCTAAACCTAAACCTAAACCTAAAATAAAAAATAAAACCAAAACCTAAAAATAAAATAAAATAAAACTAAACTTAAAAATAAATATAAACCTAAACATAGACCTAAAAAAATAAACTAAAATGAAAAACATAAATAAAAATAAAATTATAAATAAACTAAAAAAACATAAACCTACTGGTTTATTTAATTTTTTTAAAAAACCCTAAACATTAAGCAATAAATCGTATACCCAAAACCCAAAAACTTATTCCCTAAAACTAACCCTAAACCCTAAACCTACAACCCTAAACCATAAAAAACACTAAACCCTAAACCCTAAACACTAAACCCTAAACCCTAAACCCTAAACCCTACACCCTAAACCCTAAACCTTAAACCCTAAATCCTAAACCCTAACCCTAACACTAAACCTTAAAACCTAAAACTTAAACACTAAAACCCTAAACCTTAAACCTTAACCTAACACTAAACCCTAAGCCCTAAAGCTTAAACCCTAAACCCTAAATTCTAAACCCTAGGCTAACCATAAACCTCAAAAACCCTGAACCCTAAAGCATAAACACTAAACCCTAAACCTTAACCCTAAACCCGAACCCCTAAAATCCTGACCCAAAACCCTAAACCCTAAACCCTAAACCCTAAACCCTAAATCCTAAAAACCTAATCTTGAACTAAATAAAACATAAAAAAAATTAAAAAAAACTTAAACCTAAAAAAAATAAAATAACATGAAAACCTAAACTAAAACCAAATCCTAAACCTAAAAATAAATTTAAATAAAAAATTAAAAATAAACTAAAATAAAATAGATAAAAACCTAAACTAAATTAAAAAATAAAATTAACCTAACAATAAAAAACCTAAATAAAATAAAAACTAAATGTTAAATAAAAATAAAAGTAACTTAAAATATAATAAGATAAAAACTAAATTAAAAGGTAAACCTCAAAAATAAACCTAAAAATAAAACCTAAAAATAAATAAAAAATAAAACCTAAACCCTAAACTAAAAAAACTAAACCTAAAATAAAAATAAAATAAATAAAATAAAATAAATGTAAGCCTAAACTAAAATAAATTGAACTAAAATAAATAAAACAAAAACCTAAACCTAAACTAAATAATATAAAATAAACAAAAAATAAACCTAAACCTAAACTAAAAAATAATACATAAAAATAAACCTGAAATAAAAACCTAAAAGCTAAACCTATAAAAATAAAATAAAAACCTAAACTTAAAATAAAAAAATAAAAGCAAAACCTAAAAATAAAAATAAAAATATAACTCAACTAGAAAATAAACCTAAACCTAAACCTAACCCTAAAAAATAAACTAAAATAAAAAACCTAAACTAAAATAAATAAACCTAAAATAAATAAACTAAACTAAATAGAAAAAAACCTATATAAAAATTAAAAATAAAGTAAACTAAATCAAATAAAAAATAAACAAAATATAAAATAAACTAAAAACCTATCAGTTTACTTAATTTTTTTTTTTAAAAAAAACCTTAAACCCTAAATCTACAACCCTAAACCCTAAACCTTAAATCCTAACACTAAACCCTAAACCATAAAAGTAATAATCCTAAAACCCTAAGCCCTAATCCCTAAACCCTAGCACTAAACCCTAAACCCTAGCAATAAACCCTAAACCTTAGCACTAAACCCTAAACCCTAGTAATAAATCCTAAATCGTAAACCCCAAACCGTAATCCTAAACCTAAAGCAACTAAATAAATTTAAAAATAAACCTAAACCCTAAAACATAATAAACCCAAACCTAAGCCTAAACCCTAAGAATGGGTAGAACCTTGACCGCAGGAACATCACCGTCAACTAGGCTCAACCTAGATCTAGCGGTGGAGGCAAAGGTGGAGGTGGCAGTTATCTTAGTGGTGGTGGTGGATCTGGAGGTGCTGGTTGATATGGAGGTGGCGGTCAGAGTAGTGGTGGTTATGGAGGCAGGACGAGAGATGGAGAGTACAACTGTGGTGGTGGTAGAGGGAGAGATCCGGGATATGATGGCCTATCTTGCTACTCGTGAGGCTAGGGGATTCTGATGGAACTAGTGAAAATGAAGAACCGTCAATCTGATCTGATGCTTATGGAACTGTGTCTTTATCGTAGACATGATTCTAATTATCTAGGGTTTTTTATTTGCTTTATGCGTGATCATTTTTAATTTCTGTTGTTGTTTATTTCATAGAAAACTTGGTGTGTTACTTAGTTGATCAAATCGAAAAGAATAAATGTTGAATCTAAATTTTTTCTCCATTAAAGAAATAAAAATTGAAAATCCTTAAACCCTAAACTAAAACCTAAACCCTAAACCTAAAACCTAAATACCAAACCCTAAACCATAAAAACCTTAAACACTAAACACTAAACCCTAAACTCTAAACCCTAAAACCTTAAACCCTAAACCCTACACTAAAACCTAAACCCTAAACCCTAAACCCTAAACTATAAACCCCAAACCCTAAACTTGAAACCCTAAACCCTAAACTAACCCTAAACCCTAAACCCTAAAAAGCTAAAAATGTAAACCTAAACTAAATAAGACCTAAAAATAAAATAAATAAAAAAACATAAATGTAAATAAAGTAAAGTAAAAACATAAACTAAAAACTAAACCTAAACCAAAGCCTAAACCTCAAAAGAAAAAAAAATAAAATAAAAACTAAAATAAAACAAAATAAATATAAACCTAAACTAAATTAAAAAAAATTAAAAAAACCTAAATATAATAATATAAAAACATAATAAAAAAATATCCTAATAAATAAACCTAAAAATAAAACCTAAAAATTAATAAAAAATAAAATCTAAATCATAAACTAAAAAAAAAACCTAAACCTAGAATAAAAATAAAATAAACCTAAACCTAAACTAAAATAAACTAAGCAAAAATAAATAAAATGTCAACTTAAACCTAAACCTAAGCTTAAACTAAATAAAATAAAATAAACTAAAAATAATCCTAAACATAAACTAAAAAATAAAACCTAAAAATAAACTTAAAATATAATCCTAAAACATAAACCTAAAAAAAAATATAAGAACCTAAACTAAAATCTAAAAATAAAAAATAAAACCTAAACCTAAAAAATAAACTAAAAAATAAAAATAAACCTAAACCAAAACATAAAAAGTAAGTTAAAATAAAAAACCAAAATTTTAAAAAAAAAACTAAACAAAATAAAAATTAAAAATAAACCTAAATAAATATAAATATAACTAATAAACTAAAATAAATAAAAAATAAACAAAATAAGTCAAAACCTATAAGTTTACTTAATTTTTTGTAAAAAAACCCTAAACCTTAAACCCAAACCCTAAACACTAAACCTTAAACCTTAAACCCTAAACCCTAAACCCTAAATCTAAACCCTAAATCATAAATCCTAAATCCTAAATCCTAAACCATAAAACTAACCCTAAACCCTAAACCTACAACCCCAAATGTACAACCATAAACCTACCACCCTAAACCCAGAACTATAAAAAAGCCCTAAACCCAAAATCATAAATTAAAAAATAAAAAAAATAATTAAGAAAAAAACTAAACCTAAAACTAACCCTAAACCTACAAGTCTAAACCCTAAACCCTAAACCCTAAATCCTAAAACCCTAGACCCTAAACTTTAAAACCTAAACCCTAAACCTTAAACCCTAAAATCTATAACCCTAAACTCTAAACCCTAAACCCCAAACCTTAAATCCTAAATCCTAAACCTTAAACTCTTAAAACCTAAAAACCTAAACATAAATTAAATAAAATAATAAAATAAAATAAATAAATAAACTTAAATCTAAATAAAATATAAAAATTAAAATAAAATAAAAAAAACAAAACCTAAACTAAACTAAAAAAATAAAATAAATCCAAAAATAAAAAACCTAAATAAAATATAAACTAAACATAAAATATAAATATAATAAACCAAAAATAAAATATAATAAAAACTAAATAAAAACCTAAACCTAAAAAATAAACCTAAAAATAAAACTTAAAGAAAATAAAAAATAAAACCTAAACCCTGAACTAAAAAAAGAACCTAAACCTAAAATAAATAAAATAAAGTAAACCTAAACCTATATTAAAATAAACTAAACTAAAATAAATAAAACCTAAAACTAAACTTAAAAATAAAAAATAAAACTTAAACCTAAAAAAAGAAAATAAAAATAAAACTAAAAATAAAAATTAAGATAAATGTAAACCTAAACCTAATAAAATAAACTAAAATAAAAAACCTAAACTAAAATAAATAAACTAAACTAAATAAATGTAAAAAAGAAACCTAAATAAAAATAAACTAATAAAATAAACTAAAATAAATAAATAAAATAAACTAAATAAACCTAAACCTATAAGTTTACTTAATTATTTTTTATAAAGAAAACCTTAAATCCTAAATCCTAAACCCTAAATCGTATAACAAACCCTAAATCCTAAACCTTAAACCTACAACTGTAAACCCTAAACCTTAAACACTAAACCCTAACCCTAAACCATACATAATATAAACCTAAAATAAAATAAATTAAAAATAAAATTAATACCTAAACTGAAATAATAAACCTTAAAATAAAAAAAATAAAACCTAAAACCTGAACTAAAAAAACCTAAACCTAAACTAAATAAAAAAATAAATCTAAACCTAAACTAAAATAAACTAAACTAAAATAAATAAAACCTAAACCTAAACCTAAAATAAACTAATCCTAAACCCTAAACTAAATAAACTAAAATAAACTAAAAATAAACCTAAACCTAAACTAAAAAATAAAACCTAAAAATAAACCTAAAATAAAAACCTGAAACCTAAACATAAAAAAATAAAATAAAAAACTAAACCAAAAACCTAAAAATAAAATAAAATAAATATAAAAACTAAACTAAACATAAAATAAAAATAAATTAAACCTAAACTAAAATAAAATGAAAACTAAATGAAAACCTAAACTTAATAAATAAATCTAAAAATAAAACCACAAATAAAAAAAATAAAAATAAACCCAAAAAAAACCAAAAATAAAATAAACCTAAACCTAAACTAAAATAAACTAAACTAAAATAAATTAAACTTAAACCTAAACCAAAAATAAACTAAACCTAAACCTAAACTAAATAATATAAAAAAAACTAAAAATAAACCTAAACCTAACTAAACAAAACCATAAAAATAAACTTAAAATAAAAACCTAAAACTTAAATCTAAAAAAATAAAATAAAAACTTAAATCGAAACCTAAAAATAAAAAAATTAAAACCTAAACCAATAAAATAAAAAAAATATAAAACTAAACTAAAAAATAATTAGAAACCTAAACCTAAACCACAAAGGTAAACTAACATAAATAACCTAAACTAAAATAAATAAACCTAAAACAAATAAACTAAACTAAATAAAAATAAAAAAAACAAACCTAAATAAAAATAAAGAATAAAATAAACTAAAATAATTAAAAAATAAACTAAATAAACCTAAACATACCTATTTACTTAATTAAAAAACCCTAAACACTAATCTACAAACCCTATACCCTAAAAAACCCTAAACCCTAAATCTTAAATCCTAAATAAAAAAATAAAAATAAAAAAAACCCTAACCACTAAAACTAACCCTAAACCCTAAACCTACAACCCTAAACCCTAAACCATAAACCCTAAAATGCCTAAACCATAAACCCTAAATCCTAAACCCTAAACACTAAACCCTAAACCCTAAAACCCTAAACCTTAAACCCTAAATGCTAAACCTTGAACCCTAAAACCTACAACCCTAAACCATAAACCCTGAAACCTAGAAACCTAAAAACCTAAACCTTAACTAAATAAAACATAAAAGTAAAATAAATAAATAAACCTAAACCTTAGAACAATATAAAATAAAAAAATATAAAGCTAAACTAAAACCTAAAACTAAACCTAAAAATATAATAAGTTAAAAGATAAAAACTAAACTAAAATATAAAAAAAAACTAAACAAAATTAAAAAATAAAATAAACCTAAAAATTAAAAACCTAAATAAAGTAAAACCTAAATGTAAAATAAAAACAAAATAAAGATAAAATAAAATAAAATAAAAAGCTAAACCTAAAAAATAAACCTAAAAATAAAACCTAAATCCTAAACTTAAAAAAACTAAATAAACTAAATAAAATAAATGTAAACCTATACTAAAATAAACTAAACTAAAATAAATAAAACCTAAAATAAACTAAACCTAAACCCTAAACTAAATAAATAAAATAAACTAAAAATAAACCTAAAGCTAAACTAAAAAATAAAGCCTAAAAATAAACCTAAAATAAAAACATAAAACCTAAACTTGAAAAATAAAATAAAACTAAAACTAAACTAAAAAATAAACATAAACCTAAACCTTAAACTAGAAAATATACTAAAATAAAAAATCTAAACTAAAATAAATAAACCTAAAATAAATAGATAAAATTAAATAAAAATAAAAAATAAACCTGAATAAAAATAAAAAATAAAATAAATTAAAAAAATAAAAAATAAACTAAATAAACCAAAACCTACCAGTTTAGTTAATTTTAAAAAAAACCCTAAATCCTAAACCCTTAACTAACCCTAAACCCTGAAACCAAAAACCCTAAACACTAAACTAAAACCTAAACCTGAACTTGAACCTAAACCTAAACCAATTCAAATCATTTGAGCATCTTCTCGCTCTCCCATTTTTTTGGTGCTCTTGCGAATTTTGTTTGCCTTTTGGAGCCGCATCTCCTTTGTGGCTTTTCCTATGTGCGCTTAGGGATTCCATTTTGATATTTTGCTTTTCGCCTTCTCCTTGCATGTGTTACAAAATGGTTTTTTGCTTCCCCATTATGGTTTCTGACTCCTTGAGGGTCTCTGGATTAAATCCATCTGTAACTTTGAAATATTTCAAGGATGTTCTTGCTAGAAAGGCCAATTCTGCTGGTGAGTCTCTCGAGCTTATCTCTATCTCTTTTCGAGGTGTACCCATAATATGTGTTCTGATTCAATTATGGAAAGGTTTTTGAAACCCTTTGTATTCATTGGTTGGAATTACATATAATACCAAACAAAAGAAGGAGTGGGAAACATCAAGGCCATCATTGCCAGCATACCTCTTGTAGAACCTTATCCAATGACGATCATCACACAAACCTGCATAAAACTTCAAACAATAAATATAACCTCCAAACACCCAGCATTCAGAGTTATTAAGCTCAGTATAGCAGATAAGGAGGTAAACTTCTAGATATCATTAGACCAGAGGGAGCACCACCAAAGCACCACCAAGAATTGCTAATACAATTACTAGGAGCAAACCTCAAAATATGGGAAAAAGCAATAAATTGAGACCAAACAAAGGCAAAAGGAATCACATAGTTGATAAGGTCATCCATTAAAAGAACATTCAAAGATCCAGAAGCAATAATACCCAAAGTAATAGTAAGACCAATAGAAAGAATGTTAGGTAGCAAGGTAGCCATCAAAATAAGAAAGTGGAGAGGTTCATCCACAACCCAGAACTAAAAATCCTAGCAGGTAGAAACCAGAAGAAAAGAATGGGAAAGTAAGCAGCCAGTTCCAAACATAGACTCAAAAAGATTAAGAAAATTATAACCAAGTAAATAGTCTTTTAACCAACCCAGCTAGCTTGAGCAACCAATCCAAGCAGCCAGTAAGGAAGGCCACCCTACAATCCACCAAGATAGCCAAGGATTCAAATCATCAAATTTAGAACCATCAGTACGAAAGATAGAAGTAGTCATCCAGTCACAAACATTGAAAATATCCCAAGGGAAAGCCGTAGGCAATACCCACCAATCCAAATCTAAGGAAAGAAAAATCCTGTTCAAATAGCTAGAGACAGCAGCCAAAGTCAGAAAAAGAAAAATCCCTTTAGGATCAAAAACAATCCAATAAACAAAGACAATAACAAAAAGGAACCCAAACAGAGTCATCATCACCCAAGTCCAAAAAACATCCAATAAGTATTTTCCAATTCAACGCAAATCAAAACAAAACATCAAGATACAAGAGGTGCACCCAATATTCAAAAGATATAACAATCTAGTAGCATCCAACCTCACACTCATCTAGTAACAGTGGTAAGTAGGCAGAAAATAGTTCTCCAAGCAACAATAAAAAAAATAAAGAGCCCTCAAGGCCACACAATCGCTCTTAGCAGTAGGAGCTAAATCCACAAAAGTGCCAATAGCCACCTTCGATGAGAAACCCCAACCAAGAAACCCACACCCTAAATAGCACAAGTAAAATCTGAGAGGACAAGAGCAGGTGGGAAGGGTGAGACTCATGATAGAAAGGATCACCAAAAACATTTAGAAAAGCCATCCTAATTAGCAAATAATAAAGTGATAGGACAACCAGTCATAGTAGGAATGTAACAAATCCAGCATGAGCAACACCCTAAAAGGGAAAAAACCCATAGCCATGCAACACCAGCAACCAGTCAACCATAAATTCCAAAATGAACAAACTAGACTGTAGAGAGATTCAACCAATAAAGAGAACCACACCAACCAGAAGATAGGCAAAACCCAATAGCCTCCACCTGTTGCAAACACCTCTACCAAGGTGGGAGAGAAGATAAACAAAAAAATAAAGACTATAGCAAAAAATCCAATAAATGGAATGACAACCCCAACCCATCCAAAGAATGGGAAGAACTCAAACTAAAGATTAAAAATATATTTAAGTGAAGAAAAAACTCATGACCAAGCTAGCAAAGGACAAAACAAATACTAATCAAAAACACCAACATGGAAGCACCAAAGGTGGAAAGATGAGCAAAAAGCTTCTAAGATAAGGTAATCTAGTTTTATCTAGATTCACAAGACCCCTTAAAAGGAATGGTATATCATCATTAGAAAACATTTGTAAAAAGGAAGACTTGGCCCCCAAATTGGCAAGAAATTTAGCACAAGAGTTGGCTTCCCTATAAATATGAGAAATTTAAAAATTTAGGTTAGCAAGAAGCCTCCTAGTATGATTAAGTAAATAATACACTTTAGCATTACCATGAGCATTAGATTTGAGTAATCTAAAAGAAGAAGAGCATTTACTTCAAACCAAATCTTATTAAAACCTTGTTGTAAACAAATGGAATTGCCATGATGAATTCCTTTAAGTTCAACAAATAAAACATAACAAGGCTCTAAAGGGGCAGCAAAAGTAGAGATAACCTTGCTGCTGTGATCTCTCAAAATCCTACCACAGCCACAGTAACCATTAAAAACTAAGCCATCAATGTAAACCTTAATGTAATGATAATTAGGTTTAATCCAGTATATAAATTTTTGGGTAGGAGAGACATTACAGGGAGGAAGGTTAATCCCAAATTTAAATGCCATAGACTTCTACCCTTTAAAATTGGAGTGAGTAAGAAGATTGGATTTGAAAAGAGATACTTTATTTTTGGATCTAGCAATTATACGATTATAATTCATAAGAATATTATGATGCTTTGCATCATTTATATCCATCCAAATATACCAAAGAATAGTAATAGCTAAAACAATTTTAACATGACCCTTAGAAGTATAAGAGAAACATGCTTCAAGGAGTTGCATAATAGAAAATGAACCATTAAAATGGAAAGTAATAAAAATATTATCATACTAATTCCACATTCTAACAGCAATAGGGCCATTCATAAAAACATGATCTATACTTTCAATGTGATAGCAATAGTGACATTTAAAGGGGAGATGGAATCTTTTTTTCAAAAGAGTAGCATCCACATGGATATAATGCTTTAGAATACGCCATGTTAAAGCCGAGAATGAAGTAGGGACACTAATATTCTGGATTTTAGTAAAAACTAAGGACTCTTGATATTTAAATCTAATAAAATTCCAAACATCCTTAGAAAACAAAATCTCCATAAAAGAATTTTTTAAAAGAATTTGGTCGGGTTCATTAGGGAAAGGACAAATTTTAAGTATTTTGTCAATGATCACATTAAGAACAAGGTTATTCAATTGAGCCACATCCCACTTATTATTAATAATTAACTGATGAATCTTAAGCACCATAGTCGAATGAGTTTTAAGAAGGGAATAAATAAAGCCATGCCCAAGCCAATTGTCTTGCTAAAAGAATGAGAAACTAGAATTGACACCCCAAGAAATTAGATTCTCAGTATTCCATTTGATACTACAAAGTCTTCTCCACACAGGAGAATCCCCAGATTTGAAAGCACAAATGAGGGGATGGTTTTCCTAACAATATTTAGCATGCATAAACTTTGACTAGTAACTATGTTTATTTCTATAGTTCCACCATATTTTATAGGAAAAATAGTTAATAAAATCCTCTAGTATTTTGCAACCGAAGCCACCTTCATTATTAGTACTACAATAGTTGTGCCAACTAGCCCAATGTAATCTTTTGATAGATGAATTAGAACCCTAGAAATAATATATTAAAAGGTCTAATGATCCTTTTTAATAATAGAATAGGTAGGAATAATAGTAGATAAGAGATACATAGATAGAGAGCAAAGGGTACTTTTGATCAAGATAAGTCTAGCACCAAAAGAAAGTAAATGAAATTCCCAAGAGGAGGTTTTATTATTTATTTTCTAAATAACTTCATTAAATAAAGAATATCTTTTCATGCCTCTATACAAAAAAACCTCCAGATACTTGATAGGGAGATTTTGATGAGAAAAACCTGTAATATTCTTGATAACATTGATCTTAGATAAGGAGATAGAAGAGCTAGTAATAAAACAACTTCTATCATGATTGGTATTCAAGCCACTCTCCCTACCAAAATGAGTTAAGAACATACATAATTTTTGTAATATAAAGAGAGAGGCATTGCAAAATATAATGAAATCATCAGCAAAACTAAGGTGTGAAATGGGAAACCCACTAATGGTTTTGTAGTACATGTACATTCTACTAAACATATGCTCAATACATGTAGAAAGATATTCCACAACAATAATGAAGAGGGAGAAAGAGGGTCCCCTTTTAGCCCAGAAGAAGAGAAAAAACCATGCACTTCAACATTAAGAAGCATAGAAAACCAAGAATTCTCAATCCCATTATTAATTAAAGCAATAAATTGATTAGAGAACCCCAAATAAGGCCGAAATTTTATATAGGAAAGCCCAACCAATATTATCATAAGCTTTGGAAATGTCAAGCTTAAAAGTAGGTTTCCACTGTGAACTTTGGCATTTAAATCATGGATCATCTCTTGGGCTGAAAGAACATTATCATAAATGGATCTCCCTTTAACAAAACTAGTTTGATTGGGGGAGATAATTTCAAGAAGCAAGATACTCAATATTTTAGCCAAAATCTTAGAGATAAATTTATTGAAAAAAGAGCAAAGGCTAGTTGGCCTAAAATCACTCCAAACTTTAGGATTGTCTTTTCTAGGAATTAAAATAATGGAGGTACTAGCAAAATATTTTGGAAGGATACTATCCTTAAAAAATCAAGAATAGCTTTAATCAAGTCTTCTTTAATGATAATTCAACATTTTTAGCAAAGAAAGGGCAGTATAACCATCAGGACTAGCCACGGAGTCTTTATTCATACTCTACAAAATATTTGTAATTTTAGACTTAGAAGGTAAGGAAGAAAGCATATTGTTATCATCATCAAAAATAAGATTAGGAATAACTTTAGGCCAAGAAATATGATCATAAGCAACATTTTATTCAAGCTCTTTATAAAAGAAACAACAAAGTCGAAGCTCCTTTTATCACACCAAACTCCAACATTAATTTTAATTTTATGGATGTGATTTATAGCTTTTTCATTTTTAGCCATGACATGAAAATATTTAGTATTTTGATCACCATCAGAGATCTATTTCATAGAAGCTTTTTACTGCCAATAGGTCTCCTCCATGTCTTGAAAACATGTTAACCTATCTTTAGCTTGAGCCAACATATGAATTTTAGAAGGATCATTAACAACATCATCTTCCAAAATGATTACCTTATTCTCCATTTTATTAATATTGAAACAAAGGTTCTTGAAATAATGTTTATTCCACCAGGTAAGGCATTGTTTATGTCTTTTTAATTTGAACCACATTCTCCTCATCCCAAAAACATAGTCATCAGGATGGAGAGGTTCACCATAGTTACTAGCAACAACATCCAAAAATCTATCATCCATCAGCCACATATTTTGGAAGATACAAGGGATAGGGGAGGAGGATCTATTAATAATAAAATTCACATTAATAAACAAGGGTAAATGGTTTGAATGGGTTCTACTTAAGTGCTCTATAAAAGTACTAGAGAAAAGATAAATCCACAAATGATTAAAATGAACCTTATCATGCCTTTGCCAGAGTCTATAATTATTCCAAGTAAATTGAGACCCACTAAAGCCAATGTTAGTAAGATGACAATCAAGGATCATGTTATTAAAATCATCCATAGAATATAAGTTCGGACCATTACCACCAACCCATTCAGAGGAAGAAGAGATAGTAGTAAAGTCTCCACTCATAAACCAAGGTGCATCAACAGAAGAAGAAAAGCTAATAAGATCCTCCTAAAGAATCCATCTATCATTTCTATTACAAGAAGCATAAACAAATGAACCCAAACAACACAAATTATCATAAGTAATCTTAACATTCACAACTTGGGATAAATCATCCAAAACTTGCAGAACATAGGGACTATTCGAAAATATCCAAATTTATTGCTCAAGTTAGCAAAAAAATTTCCAAAGCCAATGATTCTAGAAACAAAAGAAATGTTAGATGGAAGAATAAAGGGCTCCAAGATAGCCAAGAAGGAAATGTTATGAGTACGAACTAAGTTTCTAAATCTATTTCTAATAGAGAGGGTACCAATCCCTCTCACATTCCAAATTAAGAAAGAAACAGTTTATTTTTGGGAAAAAGAGCTATATCTAGAAACTCTGGCAAAATTAGAAAATTTAGCTTTAGGAGTTATATTTTTCTTCCTAAAAATCATTTGAAAATTTTTAGTCATATCCATAACATCATCATCCAATAGAGATTGTTCAGGGATATTTTTGGAATAAGGTTGCACATTTAAAACATCATTGCAAGCCACTTCACCTTCTTCCAAATTATTATTATGTTGAAGTATCAGAATAGAAATCAGTTCAACATTAGACGAAGAAGCAGGAGAAGGATTAGTGACATTTAAAGCACAAGTGCCTAAGTTAGGATTAACAACTTTATCATTAGTTTGTTCACCATTCAAGCCCTTATCAAGGATCACGTTATCTTCAGTTAAGGTGGCAAAGAAGCTGGAATGAAATCATTTGAATAGAATCATCATCCATAAGTTTCGAAAACATATTATTATCCATATTATTACCAATATTAGGGGGATCCAACTTTATAAGCCCATTAAAAGGTAATGCATCCTTATTAACATGACTAACTTCCAAAAGCTGATCAGGCTTAAGAACTACAGCATTGTCCAAAAAAGCAGTGGGAGGATCAAGATAAAGTCCTTTGGATTCAGGTAAAGAATTGTCCATAAGAATAGCTTTCTGTGGTTTAATCGAGCGCACCATCAGATTGGGATCCAAATTATTATTAACGGGTTTAGGTTTCTTAAGATGAGGATGAACTACAAAGCAATCCGAAACTCCATGATCATGAATTTTGCAATGGGAACAAAAAATAGGAAAATTCTCAAAATCCACTTTTTACAAATAACCATATTTCTTTGATCCTAGCTTTTTTAGTTATATCCAACTCGACTAGAATCCAAGCAATAGATGGTCAGGTATTAGAAGCAATTGCCTAATCATCTTGAAGAGGACGACTGAACAATGCTCCCATAATAAAAGAAAATTCATGATTAATGAAATGGACATGCAAATTGGGAGGAGTGATCCAAATTGGATCAGTAGGAGATTCCTCCTTAATATCAAAAAGGGCATCCATTTCAACAATTGCATCTGAGAACTTAAAACAAAATATGAGCATCAAGAAAAATCACGAGAATAATGTAAGTCATTGGAAAGTTGAATCAATACATGATGGGAATCAATCAATCTGGTAGAAAAAATTCCAAAGAGTTTCTAGCTATGGAAAATAGATTGAATATTCTCTAAAGTAGGATGACGCAAAGAAAATTTACCCACCAAAGTGAATTCAAAGGACTTCACAAGCCTTTCCATAACTGAATTAGAACACATTATCATGGGTACACCCCGAAAGGAAGTCGAGATAAGCTTGAGAGACTCACTAGCGCAATTAGCCTTACCTGCAAGGACATCCTTCAATGATTTTGATGATAGTAATGGATTTAAGCCAAAGACCCCAAAGAATCAGAAACCTTGATGGGTACAGTCGTAATCTTAGGATTTTCCCATGAGGAAGCAAAAAATGTAGCCATGATCAATAGCAACACATGATAGGAGAAGATGAAAGTAGAGAAAAACTATCAAACTAGAGTCATCAGTTGAGATGTCCACAAGAAAAGACATCGAGGGGACACACCTCCACATGGCAAATGGAATTCCCAGAGCACCAAAGAAAAAGAAGAGAGAGAAGATGCTCAAATGAATGGGTTTAGGGTTTAGGGTTACTTTTAAGGTTTAGGGTTTAGGGTTTAGGGTTTAAGATTTAGGTTTAGGGTTTAGGGTTTAGGGTTTTTTTAAATAAAGTAAACCAGTAGGTTTAAGTTTATTTAGTTTATTTTTAATTTTTATTTAGGTTTATTTTTTATTTTTTTCATTTAGTTTATATATTTTAGGAATATTTAATTTAGTTTAATTTTTAGGTTTAGGTTTATGTTTATGTTTAATTTTTAGTTTAGTTTTATTTTTATTTTATTTTTTATGTTTTGATTTTATTTTTTATTTTTAGGTTTAGGTTTAGGTTTCTATTTTATTTTTTTAGGTATAGGTTTTATGTTTTCATTTTAGGTTTCTTTTTAGGTTTAATTTTTTTACTTTAGGTTTATGTTTATTTTTAGTTTATTTTATTTTATTTAGTTTAGGGTTTATATTAGGGTTTAGGTTTTATTTATTTTAGTTTAGTTTATTTTTGTTTAAGTTTAGGTTTATTTTATTTTGTTTATTTCAGGTTTAAGTTTTTTTTATTTTAGGGTTTAGGTTTTATTTTTCATTTATTTTTATGTTTAGGATTTTATTTAGTTTTTATTTTATTTTCTTTTATTTTATGTATATTTTAGTTTTATCTTACGTTTAGTTTTTATTTTATTTAGGTTTTTTCTATTTTTAAGTTTATTTTATTTTTTTAGTTTCGTTTAGATTTTTATTTATTTTAGTTTTGTTTAATTTTTCTTTTTTCTTTTATATTAATTTTGGTTTAGGTTTACATTTATGTTTAGGTTTCGATTTAAGTTTTTGTTTAAGTTTTATTTTATTTTATTTTTATATTATATTTAGGTTTAGGTTTATTTATTTATTTATTTAGGTTTTATTTGGCTTAAGTTTAGGTTTCTATGTTTTTAGGGTTTAGGGTTTAGGGTTTAGGATTTTGCTTTTAGTGTTTGGGGCATAGGGTTTAGGGTTTTAGGTTGTAGGTTTTAGGGTTTAAGGTTTAAGGTTTAGGGTTTTGGGTTTAAGGTTTTAGAGTTTAGGTTTTAGGGTTTAGGGTATTGGGTTTAAGGTTTAAGGTTTAGGGCTGTAGTTTTAGGGTGTAGGGTTTAGGGTTAGTTTCAAGGTTTAGGGTTTTGAGTTAGGGTTATTTTATTTATTTTATTTTATTTGAATTAAGTAAACTAGTAGGTTTAATCTTATTTATTTTATTTTTATATATGTTTTTATTTTTATTTTTATTTAGTTTAGTTTATTTATTTTAGGATTATTTATTTAAGTTTAAATTTTTATTTTAGTTTACTTTAGTTTAGTGTACATTTTTTATTTTAGTTTATTTTTTATGTTTAGGTTTACATTTAGGTTTACTTTTTAATTTAGTTTTATTTTTATTTTATTTTTTTAGGTTTAGGTTTTATTTTTTTTTTTTAGGTTTAGGTTTAGTTTATGTTTTATTTTAGGTTTATTTTTTAGGTGTTATTTTTTTAGTTTAGGTTTAGGCTTATTTTTAGTATATTTTATTTTATTCAGTTTAGGTTTAGGTTTAGGTTTAGTTTATTTTAGATTTTGGTTTAGGTTTTATTTCTTTTAGTTTAGTTTATGTTTTGGTTTATTTTCTTTTTATTTTAGGTTTAGGCTTTTCTTAGTTTAAGTTTTAGGTTATATTATTTATTTATTTTTAGGTTTTATTTTCTATTTTATTTTTTAGGTTTAGTTTTTATTTAGTTTTTATTTTATTTTATTTTAGTCTATTTTATTTTTATTTTATGATTAGTTTTTATTTTATTTAGGTTTTTTATTTTTTAATTTAGTTAAGCTTTTTTATTATATTTAGTTTAGTTTTATTTTTTTTTTTTTTTTTAGGTTTTGGTTTTGGTTTAGGTTTTAGTTTATGATTTTATTTTATATTATTTTGTTTAGGTTATTTTAGTTTAGGTTTTTTTATTTATTTTATTTTTAGGTTTTATTTAGTTTAGGTTTAGGTTTGTAGCTTTTTAGGGTTTAGGGTTAGTTTAGGGTTTAGGGTTTTGGGTTTTGGGTTTGGGGTTTAGGCTTTAGGGTTTAGGGTTTAGGGTTTAGGGTTTAGGGTTTAGGGTTTAGGGTTTAGGTTTTAGGGTTTAGGGTTTAGGAGTTTGGGTTTTAAGGTTTAGGGTTTTGGGTTTAAGGATAGGGTTTTTTAATTTTTTAGTTTTTTAAATTAAGTAATGTAGTAGGTTTATGTTTATTTAGTTTATTTTTTGCTTATTTTAGTTTATTTTATTTTATTTTTTATTTAGGCTTATTTTTATTTTTATTTTGTTTAGTTTATTTCTTTTAGGTTTATTTATTTTAGTTTAGGTTTTTATTTAGTTTTTATTTTATTTTATTTTAGGTTTATTTTATTTTTATTTTAGGTTTAGTTTTTATTTTATTTATGTTTTTTATTTTTTTAGTTTAACTTAGGTTTTTATTAATTTTATTTTATATTTATTTTAGGTATTAATTTATGTTTTTATTTTATTTTTTTTTATTTTATTTTTTAAAGTTTTTTTATTTATTTTATTTTTAGGTTTTATTTAGTTTAGGTTTAGGTTTTTTGCTTTTTAGGATTTAGGGTTTAGGGTTAGTTTAGGGCTTAGGGTTTAGGGTTTTAGGTTTTAGGGTTTAGGGTTTAGGGTTTCATTTTAGGTTTATGGTTTAAGTTTGAGTTTGGGGTTTAGGATTTTTAAGGTTTTTTTTTTTTTTAACAGAGAACAAATTCAGATTCAACATTCTTCTTTTCAATTTCATATATCAAGTAACACACCAAGTTTTCTATGAAACAAGTGATGACATAGATAAAAAGTGAGCACACATAGAGCAAATCAAAAACCTTAAATAAGTAGAACTGTCTCTGTAGTAAAGACATAGTTCGACATGTAGCAGATCATATCAGCCATTCTTCACTTTCTCCAATTCCCATTAGAACCACCACGTCTATAACCTCTGTCACTCTTCCCACCTCCATAACCACCACTGCTTTGACCACCACCTCCATATCGACCAGCACCTCCAGATCCCCCACCGCCACTACGATAATCGCTGCATCCACCTTCACCTCCATCGCCAGATCTAGACTAAGCCTGGTTGACAGTGATGTTCCTACTGTTAAGGTTCTACCCATTATTAGGGTTTAGGTTTAGGTTTAGGTTTATTAGATTTTAGGGCTTAGGTTTACTTTTTAGTTTATTTAGTTACTTTAGGTTTAGGTTGAGGGTTTGGGGTTTAGGGGTTAGGGTTTAGGGTTTAGGGTTTAGGGTTTAGGGTTGTAGGTTTTTGGTTTAGGGTTTAGGGTTCAGGTTTTAGAGTTTACGATTTAGGGTTTATTGTTTTTTTTATTTGAATTAAGTAATTCAGTAGGTTTAGGTTTATTTAGTATATTAAGTTTATTTCTTTATTTTAATTTACTTTATTTTTATTTATATTTAGGTTTATTTTTTATTTCTATTTAGTTTAGTTTATTTATTTTAGGTTTATTTATTTTAATTTAAGTTTTTTATTTTGGTAGATCTTTTAGGTTTAGGTTTAGGTATATGTTTATTTTTTAGTTGAATTTTACTTTTATTTTATCTTTAGGTTTAGGTTTAATTTTTTTATTTTATGTTTAGGTTTATGTTTTTATTTTAATTTTTTTGGTTTAGGTTTTAGGATTTTGTTTTAGGTTTATTTTTAGGTTTTAATTTTCATTTAGGTTCAATTTATTTTAATTTTAGGTTTAGTTTTTATTTTATTTAGGTCTTTTATTTTTAAGTTTATTTTATTTTTTAGTTTAGTTTAGGTTTTTATTTATTTTATTTTAGTTTAGTTTATATTTTTTGTTTTATTTTATTTTAGGTTTAGGTTTAGGTTTTAGTTTAGGTTTTTATTTTATTTAGGTTTACATTTTTTTATTTCTTTTATTTTTAGATTTTATTTAGTTTAGGTTTAGGTTTTGAAGTTTTTAGTTTAGGGTTTACAGTTTAGAGTTTAGGGTTTAGGGTGTAAGGTTTAGGGTTTGAGTTTAGGGTTTGGGATTTAGGTTTAGGGTTTTGGGTTGTATGTTTTAGGGTTTTGGGTTTAGGATTTAGGGTTTAGGGTTTTAGGATTTAGGGTTTAAGGTTTTGAAAAAAAAGTAAACAGAGGTTTATTTATTTAGTATATTTAGTTTATTTTTTTGTTATTTAGGATTTAGAGGTTTAGGGTTTAGGGTTTAGGTTTTAGGTTTATGGTTCAGGTTTTAGTTTAGGGTTTAGAGTTTTTGGTTTTTTTTTTCTTTTTTTTAACAAAGAACAAATTCAGATTCAACATTTCTTCTTTTCGATTTCATCAACCAAGTAACACACCAAGTTTTCTAAGACACAAGCCATAACATAGATAAAAAATGAGCACGCATTGAGAAAATCAAAAACACTAGATAACTAGAACCATCTCTACTATAAAGACACTACTCCATAAGCAGCAGATCGGATCAGCTGTTCTTCAGTTTCTCTAGTTCCCATCAGAACCACCATGGCTTCTCGAGTAGCAAGATCCACCATCATATTGCCAATCTCTCCCTCTACCACCACCACGATTGTAACCTCTGTTGCTCCTTCCACCTCCTTAACCACCACTGCTCTGACCACCACCTCTATATCCACTAGCACCTATAGATCCCACACTACCACTGTGATAATTGCCTCCTCCATCTTTGCCTCAACTGCCAGATCTAGACTGAGCTTGGTTGACCGTGATGTTCCTCCTGTCAAGGTTCTACCCATTCTTAGTGTTTAGGTTTTTTTCTTTTTTGGGAAAGTTAGAATTTTATTACCATAAAAATAAAAGATACAAAGTATTTAAAAGAGGTAAAGATCAAATTTCTACTGAAACCTAAAAGAAAGAAACTAAACCCTTCTAAGTACAATGGAAAAAAGAAAATAAAAGAGCAAATACAAAAACATAAAAGTAAATGAGAAAAGACACAAAAAGGGCTAATTAAACTTAAGAAAATAGTAAAAGGACTAGTTAGAAGCAGCTTATGATCCCTTTGAGAAGGAAAGATAAGCAAGATCCACATCAATAGTACATGAGTTGGCTTAGTAAAGATTATTCCATCTGTGAAGTTCCAACCTGCAAAAGAAATTTGCAAAATAGTACAAAGGCAATGGTCATAGCTGAAGGGAAAATGATAAAGTAAACAATTTAGAAAGGGCTGAGAAAGACAAAGCTTGGGCATAGTTAAGATCATCTCAAGGGGCAACAATACATATGAGCATCCAAACTTCATGAGAAGGGTTACAATCATATGCATGCTTCCAACCAAAGAGAAGATATGGGGAAGCATCAAGGCCCTCATAGCCAGCATATCAGTTATAAGCAACCATCCAAGGCAAAACAATCCATATTGATCTAGTTCCTGCACCAAAAAACTTGAGAAAAATAGCCAGCTAGCAGCCAACCAGCAGCCAACCCACGAACCAAAACCCACAACAGACCAAACACATAAAGCAAGCATCCCAAAAGTTCTGATGGGGTCGGTGGACCCGAACAACCACTTATGTCCATAGCACTAAAATCCAAATCAAGGTTAAAACCTCCACCCAAACAACAAAATAGTAGAAGATAAAAGCAGAGAGGAAATAGCATAGAGGGCATCCAAAATTACCATCAAAAAAACCACCAGGCGCAAAAGGAAGAAAATCCACCATCACCAACTAAGAGTAAAATATCAGGAAACAAGAAGAGCCAACTAAACCAAAGGGAGTCAATACCAATAACCAACATAAAGCCCAAAACACCAAGCCAAGGAATAAGCATCCAAGGCAAGACAGCAGCCACAAAAAACCCCTCAAGTAGCCAACCCCAACAACAAGTCCTAAAATAGGACCAAAAAAACAACAAGAGCTCATATCCTCCACCGACAAAGCAACCAATAAAACCACCTAGACTAGCAGCCAACAAGATGAACAGCAGGAAAACTAACACCCAAACTGGAAAGTAAAAATAAAGGAAAAATAGCTGCACCAAAGAGAGGATAACCAACCCATGAGCAAACCAGAAACCCAACCAAAAGCACCTAAACCAACCAACAAACACATCCAACACATCCACCACCAACCAATGAGACCAAAATAGCCATCCTAGTCAACCATCAAAACTAACTAGCGAGAGCAGCATAAAGAGGGAAAAGAACAAAATAGACAAATCGAACCCACAGAGATCTCCAAAATAAAAATAAAAATGGTTGTCACTTAGCCAAACTACTCTAGCCAAACTAGACCAAGGCTGAACCACCACAACCATAAAACAACAATTTGTAAGGGAAAGGAACAAGGCCAGGAAAACAAAACCCCTTCCAAATCCTAAAGAATACTAGAAAAGAGAAAATAGGGAGACAACAACCACGTAACTAACTCTAATTCACGGTGATGGAACCAACTAGTAGAAACCTCTAAGCCAAACCAATAAAGGAGAATAACAACCACCAAAAAACCCAAACTAAGCCACCTAAGAGGGCCAATAACACCATAGAAAAATAACCACCCAAAATAGCCAAGTAGATGAAAGAAATAAATAGAGCAACCAAGAACCAACCATATAATTGCAAAAAAACCAAATTTGAATAAGGCCACCATCCAAAACCGAGGTAAACCCAACATTTATTGGTAAAAGGGGTAGTCCAAAATCCGACACAGCCATAACCCAATAGGAGACACAAAGAATGAGCCATAGAAGTAAAACACCAGGCTCAGAGGATAGGGAAACCAATTAAAAGCAACACCACTGTGACCCAAAAGAAGGTCATGCAAGTATAGAATGGGGTAAAGAGGAAGGGGGTTTATGTATAGAAATAAACTCAGCAAAAACCACTTCCTAGTGAGGGGAGCAAGAATAAAAAACATCAAAAAATAGACCAAATAAAACCACCATAGCAAAAAATCAACAAAAGAGTAGAAGGTTAAAATATGAGGTAAGGCAGTCCAGTGTTATCCAGATTGACCAGACCACGCAGATGCTTAGATAAGCTATGGTTATCAAATAAAATGAGCTCATTTACCCCTCCCAAATTAGCTAGAAATCAACACAAGCATTACCTTAACAAAGAATGTGAGAAATTTTGTAGCAAACTTGAGAAAGAAGCTTTTTAGTGTGATTAAGAAGATAAAATAAGTCAGCATTTCCCATTTTATTATTATTGAGCATATCAAGTAAAAGAAGAGCATTAATTTCAATCCAAATATTAAAGAGGCCTTTTAAAACAAATATCAATAGCTATGTTAACATCCAAGAGTTTAGCATAAATAACATAACAAGCTTTGAGGGGTACAAATGCACAAGTGCCTTTAGAATCCCTAAGAATTCCACCACAACCATATTTGTTTAGGGAAACAAAACCATCAGTATTGATCTTAATAGAATTTTCTTTAGGCTTAATCCAATGTATAATCCTAATACTCTTGTAGGATGGATCATCACGCAAAGTGATACCTAGTTTTTAGCCACAAATTTATAACCTCTAAAGTGAAAATTGCTAATTAAGTTTGCATTAACCAAAGCATGAATTTTTCTTTAGTTCAAGTAAGATCCTTTTATGGTTCTTAGGGATTCCACAATATTTAGCATCATTTTTATCCATCCAAATGAACCAAATAATGGTAATAACAATTAAAACTTTGATATGACCTTTCATAGTTTTATGGAAACAAACTTCAAGATGTTGATATAATGAAAGAGACCATGAAAATAGTTATTGTTAAATAATTCATCATACCATATGCAAAGTTTGGTAGTAAATAGCACCATGAAAAACATGATGAACATTTTCAATATGAAAGCAACAATAGCGCTTAGAAGGTAAGTAAAACCCTTTAAGCTAGAGCAATGAATTAACCAGGATGAAGTTATTCAAAATCCTCCAAGCTAAATTTGAATAAAAATGGGCATAATATTGTTTCAAAGTTTAATGATAACCCTATTTAAGAATGAAATCACCATTGTAAGAAAGCTTGAAAAAGGATTTGATTTGGTTTATTAGAAAAGATAATGATGTTGCAAAAAACTTATCAAAAAATAGAAATAGAATGTAGTTCTCAAGTTTTTTTTTCATTTCAACTATTATTAAATTGGGTTTAGGTTTTTAGGTTTAGGGTTTAGGATTTATGGCTTAGAATTTAAGGTTTAAAGTTTTTTTTTAAAGAAAAAATTTAAGTAAACTATTAGGTTTAGGTTTATTTAGTATATTTAGTTTTTTTATTTATTTATTTAGGGTTTAAGGTTTAGGGTTTAGGGTTTAGAGTTTAGGGTTTTAGGGTTTAGGGTTTAGGGTTTAGGGTTTAGGGTTTATGGTTTAGGGTTTAGGTTTTAGGATTATGGTTTTGAGTTTAGGGTTTTTTTATAACTGAGAATAAATTCAGATTCAACATTTCTTCTTTTCGATTTCATCGACCAAGCAACACACCAAGTTTTTTAAGGTACAAGTGGCAACATAGATAAAAAATGAGCACGCGTAGATCAAACCAAAAAATCCTTGATAACAAGAACCATATCTACTATAAAGACGCAGTTCCATAAGAAATGAATTAGATCTGTCATTGTTCAGTTTCTCTAGTTCCCATCAGAACCACCATAACCTCTCGAGTCGCGGGATCCACCATCATATCCCTGATCTCTCCCTCTACCACAACCATGGCTGTAACCACCATCACTCCTACCACCTCCATAACCACCATTGTTTTGACCATGACCTCCATATCCACCAGCACCTCCAGATCCCCCACCACCACTATGATAACCACTGCCTCTACCTTCCTCCACTGCTCTATCTTGACTGAGCTTGGTTGATGGCAATGTCTCATGCCATCAAGGTTCTACATTTCTTAGGTTTTTTTAGTGAAAGTTAGAATTTATTACCATAAAAATAAAGAATACAATGTCTTTAAAAGGGGTAAAGCTCAAATTTCTACAACTCACAATACTACAAAAAAAACCTAAAGAGCTAAATCCCCATCTAAGTACAATGAAAAATAAAAATAAAAATAAAAGAGCAAAAGCAACAGCATAAAAGAAATTGAGAAAAGACACAAAAAGGACTAATAAAACTTAAGAAAATAGTAAAAAGACTAGTTAGCAGTAGCACATGATCCCTTTGAGAAGATAAGCAAGATCCACATCAACAACACTTGAGTTTGCTGAGTAAAGAATATTCCATCTGAGAAGTTCCAACTTACAAAAGAAATCTGCAAAACACTATAAAGGCAATTTACATAGCTCAAGCGAAAATGATAAAGTAAACAATTTAGAAAGAGCTAAGAAAGAGAAGGCTCAGGCTCAATTAAGATCATCTCAAGGGGAAATAGTACATATGAGCATCCAAACTTCATGAGAAGGGTTACAATCATATGCATGCTACCAACCGAGAGAGATATGGGAAACATCAAGGCCATCATATCCAAAGATACCGATATAAGCAACCATCCAAGGCAAAATAGTCCATAGTGATCCAGTTCCTTCACCAAAAAATAGAGAAAAATAGCAAGCTAGCAGCCAACTAGTAGCCAACCCACCAACCAAAACCCACAACAGTCCAAACACATAAAGTAAGCATCCACAAAGTTACAGCATGGTTAGTGGTCAAGAACAACCCACAACTATCTCTAGAGCACTGGCAATCCAAATCCAAGGACAAAATCTCCACCCAAATAGTAAAATAGTAGAAGATAAGAAGCGCTAGAGAGAGGAAAGCCATAGCATTGAGTGACCAAGAGGGCATCCAGAAATTACCATCAAAACCACCACCAAGGTAGCCAAAAGGAAAGTAAATCAACCATAACCAACCAAAAGGAAAATATTAGGAAATAAAGAGAGCCAACTAAACCAAAGGGTGTCGATACCAACAACCAACATGAAGCCCAAAACACCAAGCCATGGCACAATTATCCAAGGCAAGGCAACAACCACAAAAAACCCCTCAAGCAGCTAACCCCCAATAACAAGTCCTAAAATAGGACAGAAAAAAACCACTAGAGCTCATATCCTCCACCAACAAAATAGCCAATAAAACCACCCAGGACAGCAGCCAACAAGATGAGCTATAGGAGAAGTCAGAGAAGCAGGAAAACTAGCTCCCAAACTGAGAAGAAAAAAAAGGAAAAATAGCTGCACCCAAGAGAGGACAATAAACAAAGGAGTAGACGAGAAACCCAACCAAAAAAACCCAACCAAAAGCACCTAAACAACCATCAAACACAACCAACACATCCACCCATGCAACCAACCAAACCAGCCAACCAGCCTAGTTAGCTGATAAAACCAACCAACAGATGGAGCCAATATAGAGCCCAAAAAGAGGGAAAAGTTCAACAACAGACAAAGCCACAACCCGCCTGGAGATCTCTAAAATAACCAAGAAACAAAAATGGTAGTCAACCAGGCAAACTAGAAAAGGCCAAGGAGGACCACCCAACACAAGAAATCAGAAGGAATGGAATAAGGCCAGGCTAACAAAACCCCTTCCAAATCCCAAAGTGACAATCACTAAAAGGAGAAATGGGAGGCAACAACCACATAACAAATAACTCTAACTCACAAGGCGATGGAACCAACCAGAGACCTAAGCCAAACCAAGAAAAGAGAATAGTAACCACAAAAAACCCCAAAAATAAGCCAAACTAGAAGAGGCCAATAGCAACCATAAAGAAATAACCACCCAAAATAGCCAAGTAGATGAAAGAAACAAATAACAACAACCAGCAAAACTAACTATCGCATCCTTAAATCCAATTCAAAAAAGGCCATAGCTAGCTAAAACTAGGGGCAAACCCAAGATTTATTGGTAAAAGCGATAGGCCAAAATTTGGCATAGCCCAACCCAACAGGAGACACAAAGCCTGAGCCACAAAAAGAACCACCAGGCTCAAAGGATAAGAAAACCAACCAAAATAACACCACTAAGGTCAGACAAGTATAGAATGTGGTAAAGAGGAAGGGGGTTTAAGTATAGAAATAAACTCAGCAAAAATCACTTCCTAGTGAGGGGAGCAAAAAAAACAACAAAAATAGATTGAATAGAACCACCATAAAAAAACATCAACAAAAGAGAAAGGTTAAAATCCAAGGCAAATAATGCGTATCCATATTGACCAAACGACGTAGATGCTTAGGTAATCTATGGTTATTAAATAAAGTTAGATCATTTAGTTCCCCTCCCAAATTAAATAGGAAATTACCACAAGCATTACTTTAACGAAGAATGTGAGAAATTTTGTAGCAAACTTTAGAAATAAGCTTTTTAGTGTGATTAAGAAGATAAAATAAGTCAGCATTTCCCATTTTATTATTATTGACCTTATCAAGTAAAAGAAGAGCATCAACTTCAATCCAAATATTAAAGAGGTCTTTGTTTAAATAAATATCAAAAGCTTTATTAACAGCCATGAGTTTAGCATAAATAACAGAACAAGCTTTGAGGGGGTAAGAAAAAGCACAAATGACAGTGCCTTTAGAATCCCTAAGAATTCCATGATAACCATATTTGTTTGTAGAAATAGAACCATCAGTATTGATCTTAATAGAATTTTCTTTAGGCTTAATCTAATGTATAATCCTAATACTCTTCTAGGAAGGATCATCATGCAAAGTGATACACAATTTTTTAGCCACAAATTTATAACTTCTAAAGTGAAAATTGCTAATTAAATTTGCATTAAACAAAGCATGAATTTTTTCTTTAGTTCTAGCAAGGATCCTTTTATGGTTCATAGGGATGCCATGATATTTAGCATCATTTTTATCCATCCAAATGAAACAAATTAGGGTAATAGCAATTAAAACTTTGATATGACTTTTCACAATTTTATGGAAATAAACTTCAAGAAGTTGATATAATAAAAAGAGTGAAAATAGTTAGTGTTAAATAAATCATCATACCATATCCAAATTTTGGAAGCAATAGCACCATTGACAAAAAAATGATTAACATTTTCAATATGAAAGCAACAATAGCACTTAAAAGGTAAGTAATGATCTTTAAGCCGGAGCAAGGAATCAATAGGGATGAAGTTATTCAAAATCCTCCAAGCTAAAATTGAATATGAAATGGGAATGATATTGTTCCAAAGTTTAATGAAAATATAAGAGGTGTTCTATTTATTTCTAATAAAATTCCAAACCTCTTTAAGAATGAAATCACCATAGTAAGAGAGCTTGAAAAGGATTTGATCTGGTTTATTAGAAAAGTTAATGATGTTGCAAAACTTGTCAAAAATAAAAATAGGAATGTAGTTCTCAAGTTTGTTTTCATTCCAATTATTATTAAGTCGGGTTGTAAGTTTAATGTTGTAGGTTTAGGGTTTATGGTTTAGGGTTAGTTTTAGGATTTTGGATTTAGGGTTTAAGGTTTTCTTTTAATTTAGAGATAGTTGTGGGTTGACAATGATGTTCCTGCAATCAAGGTTCTACCCATTCTTAGGGTTTATGTTTAATTTTTTAGGAAAAATTTGAATTTTATTTCCATAAAAATAAAGGATGCAATGTCCTTTAAAGTGATAAAGCTTAAATTTCTATTGCTCATAGAGCTACTAGAAATCTCAAGAGGTAAACCCCCATATAAGTACAATGGACAAAGAAAATAAAAGACCAAAAGCAATGGCACAAAAGTAAATGAGAAGACACAAAAAGGACTAATAAAACTTAAGAAAATAGTAAAAGGACTAGTCCGTAGTAGCTCATGATCCATTTGAGAAGGTAAGATAAGTAAGATCCACACCAATAGTACTTAAGTTGGCTGAGTAAAGATCATTCCATCTTTGAAGTTCCAAGCTACAAAAGAAATTTGCAAAACACTACAAAGGCAATGGTCATAGCTCAAGGGAAAATAATAAAGTAAGCAATTTAGAAAGAGAGAAAGAGAACGCTGCCTAAGATCATCTGAGGCAACAATACATATGAGCATCCAAACTTCATGAGAAGGGTTACAATCATATGCTACCAACCAAAGAGAAGATATGGGGAAATATCATGGCCATCATAAAATATATAAGTAACCATCCAAGGCAAAATAGTCCATAGTGTTCTAGTACACTAAAAAAAATATAGAAAATAGCAAAGAACAACCCACCAACCAAAACCCATAATAGACCAAACACATAAAGCCAAAGATCTACAAGAGGTCAAGTGAACAACCCACAACTATCTCTAGAGCACTAGCAATCCAATTCCAAGGGCAAAACCTCTACCCAAATAGGAAAATAGTAGAAGATAAGTAGCACTAGAGAGAGGAAAGCCATTGCATTAAGAGACCAAGAGGGCATCCAAAAATTACCATCAAAACCACCACCAACGCAGCCAAAAAGAAAGCAAATCCACCATCACCAACCAAGAGGAGAAATATCGAGAACAAGAAGAGCCAAAGTAAAGGGAGTCAACAATAACATATAGCCCAAAACACCAAGCCATGACACAAGCATCCAAGGTAAGATAGTAGCCAAAAACCCTCTGCCAACCCTCAACAATAAGTCCTAAAACAAGACCAAAAAAACCACAAGAGCTCATATCCTCCAAAGAAATAATATAACTAATAAAACCACAGCCACAAACCAGAGATGAGCAGGGAGAAGTCATAACAGAAAATTGACACCAAATTAGGAAGAAAAATATAGGAAAAATAGTGCACTAAGAGAGGATAACCAACTGAGAAACAAACCCAACCAAAAGAACCCAACTAGGAGCACCAAAACCAACCACCAAACATAGCCAACATAACCACCTAGCTAACCATACTAGCCAACCAAAATAGCCAACCAACCTATTCAGCCAACAAAACTAATTAGCAGACAAAGCCAATATAAAGCCTAAAAAGAGGGAAAAGAACAATAGCAGACAAAAACAAATCCCAATGATAGATCTCAAAAGAAAAACCAAGAAATAAAAAGTAGTCACCCAACCAAACTAGAAAAGGCCAAGGAGGACCACCTAGCTACAAGCAGTAAAACTATAAGGAAAGGAACAAGGCTAGAGACAAACAAAACCCCTTCTAAATCCCAAAGAGCATACAGTCACTACTATGGAGAAAATGAGGAGATAACAACCATAGAATAGCTAACTCTAATTCACAAGAGAACCAACCAATAGCCGCCAAACAAATAAAATAATAACTACCAAAATACCCAAAACTTAGCCAAGCTAGAAGAGGACAACAACAACCCTAAAAAAGTAACCACCCAAAATTGCCAGGTAGATGAATGAAATAAATAACAACAACTAGAACAACCAACCATAGCATCCAGAAATCTAATTCAAAAAAGGCCACAACCAGCTAAAACCAGAGGCAAACCCAACATTCATTGGTAAAAGTGATAGGACAAATTTAGCACAGCCACAACCGAATAGGAGACACAAAGAATGGGCCACAGAAAGAAAACCATCGGGCTCAGAGGGTAGGGAAACCAATTAATAATAGCCCAATAAAAGGCTAGGCAAGTATATAATGTGGTAAAGAGGAATGGGGTTTAAGTATAGAAATAAATTTATCAAAAACCACTTCCTAGTGAGGGGGCACAAAAAAACAACAAAAAAATAGACTGAATAAAACCACCATAGAAAAAAGATCAACAAAAGTGCAGAAGGTTAAAATCTAAGGTAAAGCAGTCCAATGTTATGCATATAAGACATGCATGCTTAGCTATGGTTATCAAATAAAGTGATCTCATTTACTTCCCTTCCCAAATTTACCAGGAAATCATCACAAGAATTACCTTCACAAAGAATGTGAGAAATTTTGTAGCAAACTTGAAAAATAAGCTTTTTAGTGTGATTAAGAAGATAAAATTAGTCAAGATTTCCCATTTTAACATATATAGGTAAAAGAAGAGCATCAACTTCAATCCAGATATTAAAGAGGCCTTTGCTTAAACAAATATCAATAGCTTTGATAATAGCCATGAGTTCAGCATAAATAATAGAATAAGCTTTGAGGTGGTCGGCAAAAGCATAAATGACAATGCCTTTAGAATCCCTAAAAATTCCACCATAGCCATATTTGTTTGAGGAAACAAAACCATCAATATTGACCTTAATAGAATTTTCTTTAGGCTTAATTCAATGTATAATCCTAATACTCTTATAGGAAGGATCATCATGCAAAGTGCTACCTAGTTTTTTAGCCACAAATTTATAACCTCTAAAGTGAAAATTGCTAATTAAATTTGCATTAAACAAAGCATGAATTTTTTATTTAGTTCTAGAAAGGATCCTTTTATGGTGCATAGGGATTCAATGATATTTAGCATCAGTTTTATCCATCCAAATGAACCAAATAAGGGTAATAGAAATTAAAACATTGATATGACCTTTCATAGTTTTATGGAAACAAACTTCAAGAAGTTGATATAACAAAAGAGAGTTGTAACAATAGTTAGTGTTAAATAAATCATCATACCATATCCAATGTTTGGAAGAAATAACATCATTGACAAAAACATGATTAACATTTTCAATTTGAAAGCAACAATAGCACTTAGAAGCAAACTATAACCCTTTATGCCAAAGCAAGGAATCAACCGGGATGAAGTTATTCAAAATCCACCAAAATAATAAGAAATGGGAATGATATTGTTCCAAAGTTTAATGAAAACATTAGAGGTGTTCTATTTATTTCTAATAAAATTCCAATCCTCTTTAAGAATAAAATCACCATTGTAAGAGATCTTGAAAAGGATTTGATCCTTTATTAGAAAGATAGAGATGTTGCAAAACTTGTCAAAATAGAAGTAGAATGTAGTTCTCAAGTTTGTTTTCATTCCAATTATTAGCGCATTATAGGATTAGTGTTGTAGGTTTAGAGGTTAGAGTTTAGGTTAGTTTTAGGTTTAGAGTTTAGGATTTTGGTTTCAAGGTAAAATAAAGTAAACCAAGAAGTTTAGGTTTATTTAGTATATTTAGTTTATTTTCATTTATATTTAGGGTTTAGCTTTAGGGTTTAGGGTTTAAGGTTTAGGGTTTTAGGGATTAAGGTTTAGGATTTAGGGTTTAGGTTTTTAGTTTAGGGTGGTTTAGGTTTTGTTTAGGGTTAAGGATTTTTAGTTTTTTTTTTAAATAGAGAACAAATTTAGATTCAACATTTCACCTTTTTGATTTCATTAACAAAGTAACACACCAAGTTTTCTAAAACAAGAAAAACATAGATCAAAAATGCATATAGTTAAAACCCTAGATAACTAAAACCATCTCCATAAAAGACAGTTCCATAAGTAGTATATTCTCTTTCTCAGTTCCCTAACCACCCCGCCTCTCGAGAGCGTGATCCACCATCATATCTCTCTCCTCCGCCACCACTACAGCTATAACCTCCATCACTCATCTAGCTTCCAAAACCACCACTACTCTGACCACCACCTCCATATCCACCAGCATCTCTAGATCCCCCACCACTATTGAGATAACCACTGCCTCCACCTTCGCCTCCACTACAAGATCTAATGGATTAATAGTCATGTTCGCCATCAAGGTTCACCCATTTATTATTTAGGTTTCTTAGGTTTTATTTAGTTTAGATTTATGTTTAAGTTTTAGGGTTTAGGTTTATTTACGTTAAGATTAGGATTTAGGGTTTAGGGTTTTAGTTTGGGTTTGGATAGTTTAGGGTTTATTAGGTTTGGGGTTTAGGGTTTAGGGTTTAGGTTTGGTTTTGTGGTTTAGGTTGTGGTTTAGGGTTTAGGTTTTAGGTTTAGGTTTTATTTATTTAGGTTTGGTTTGTGTGATTTTAGGTTTAGGGTTAGGGTTTCTTTTTATTTTTTTATTTTTTTTATTTTTAGGGTTTAGGTTTTAGGTTTCGGGTTCAGATTTTAGTTTAGGGTTAAAAATTTATGGTTTCTTTTTATTAGGGAACAAATTTATATTCAACATTTCTTCTTTTCGATTTCATCAACCAAGTAACACACCAAGTTCTCTAAGACACAAGCGATGACATAGATCAAAAATGAGCCTGCATTGAGCAAATCAAAAACCCTAGATAACTAGAACCATCTCTAACTTAAAGACATAGTTCCATAAGCAGTAGATCGGATAAGCCATTTTTGAATTTCTTCATCTCCCATCCATCAACCCTCTCTTGTAGTAGATCAACCATCATATTCTGATCTCTCCATCCACAACCACCATGGCTATAACCATTGCTCCCCGCCTCCAACCACACTACCACCACCTCCATATCCACCAACACCTCCAGATCCCCAAGCACCACTATGATAACCATCACCTCCGCCTTCACCTCTGCCACCAGGTCTAGACTGAGTCTGGTTGACAGTGATGTTCCTGCCATCATGGTTTTGCCAATTCTTAGGGTTTAGTTTATTTTAAAGTTTATTAAGTTTATTTTTTAAATTTATTTAGTTACTTTAGGTTTAGGATTAGGGTTTTGAGTTTGGGGTTTAGGATTTAGGGTTTAGGGTTAGGGTTTAGGGTTTAGGGCTTTATGTTTAGGGATTAGGGTTTAGGGTTTTAGGGTTTAAGGTTTAGGGTTTGGCTATAGGGTTTAGGTTTTAAGGTTTTTTACGATGTAGGGTTTAGGGTTTGTTAGGGTGTAGGGTTTAGGGTTTCGGGTTTAGGGTTTAGAGTTTAGGGTTGTAGGTTTAGGGTTTATGGTTTAAGGTTTAGGGTTTAGGTTTTAAGATTTAAGGTTTAAGATTTTTTTTAGAACCAATAAGTTTAGGTTTATTTAGTATATTTAGCTTATTTTTATTTAATATAGTATTTTTTTATTTTTATTTTATGCTTAGTTTATATTTTATTTAAGTTTTTTTAGTTTTAGGTTTATTTTATTTCTTTAGTTAAGGTTTTTTATTTTTTTTGATTTTAGTTTTAGTTTTATTTTTTTATTTCATTTTTGGTTTAGGTTTAGGTATTTTTAGTTTTAGGTTTTTTATTTTATTTAATGTTTTATCTTATTTTAGGTTTTTTAGGTTTTTAAACTTTATTTAGTTTATTTAGGGTTTTTAGTTTTAGTGGGTTTAGAGTTGTTTTAGGTTTTTGTTTAGTTTAGTTTTAGGGTTTTAGGGTTTGGTTTAGGTTTAGGGTTCTTTTTTTTAAAACAAGTAGGTTTAGGTTTATTTAGTTTATTTAGTTTTTTATTTTATTTTTTTATTTATTTATTATTTTATTCATGTTTGATGTTTATTTTATTTGGTTTAGTTTATTTATTTTATTTTATTTTAATTTATTTTTTAGGTTTAAGTTTATTTTAGTTGAGTTTTATTATTTTATTTTTTTAGTTCATGTTTTTTTTTTTTTATTTTTAGGTTTAAGTTTAGGTTTTTTTTTAGTTTTTTTTTAGGTTTATTTTAGGTTTTATTTTTAGTTTATGATTTGGTTTTAGTTTATTTTATTTTATTTAGTTTAGGTTTAGGTTTAGTTTGTTTTAGTTTAGGTTTTATTTATAGTTTAGTTTAAATTTATTTTTTATTTTATTTATTTTTATTTAGGTTTTTAGGTTTTATTTTTATTTATTTTACATTTTAATTTTAGGTATTTTTGTAGGCTTTATTTATTTATTTTATTTTATTTTATTTTATTTATTTATTTTTATTTATGTTTTAGTTTTTTATTTTTTTATTTAGGTTTTTTATTCTTAAGTTTATTTTTTATTATTTAGTTTAGTTTTTTAATTATTTTATTTTAGTTTTTTATTTTATATTTTATTTTAGGTTTTTATTTTATTTTAGATTTACATTTTTTTATTTTATTTTACTTTTAGGTTTTATTTAGCTTAGGTTTATTTTCGTGGTTTAGTGATTTAGGATTTATATTTAGGATTTAGGGTTTTTATTTTAGGGTTTAATGGTTTTATGATTTATTTTGGGGTTTAGAGTTTTTTGGTTTAGAGTTTTAGGGTTTAGGGTTAGAGTTTGGTTTTTACATTTGGGGTTCATGTTTAGGATAGGGTTTGGGGTTTAGGTTTTTGGGTTTAGTTTAGGTTTAAGATTTTTTTAATAGTGGTTTTTTTTTAGGTTGTGTTTAGGTTTAGAGTTTAGGGTTAGTTAGGGTTTAATTTTAAAAAAGATTAAGTAAATGTTTTAGTTTTAATTTATTTTATTTATTTTTTATTTATTTTAGTTTATTTTATATATTTTTATTTAGGTTTTTTTTATTTTTATCTAGTTTGGTTTATTTATTTTAGGTGTATTTATTTTTGTTTAGGTTTTTTATTTTAGTTTATTTTTTAGGTTTTGGTTTTATTTTTTTATTTTTAGTTTTAGGTTTAGGTTTTTATTTTTATTTTTTTTTATGTATAAACTACATGTTTTTATTTTAGGTTTATTTTTAGGAATTATTTTCTAGTTTAGGTTTAGGTTTATTTTTAGTTTATTTTATTTTATTTAAGTTAGGTTTAGGTTTAGGTTTAGGTTTAGTTTATTTTAGGTCTTGGTTTAGATTTTCTTTATTTTAGTTTATTTTATTTTAGTTTAGGTTTAGGTTTATTTTATTTTGTTTATTTTATTTTATTTTTATGTTTTTTTTAATTTAGGGTTTAAGATTTTATTTATTTATTTTACATTTTACATTTTGGTTTATTTTGAGGTCCAAGTTTCTATTTAGTTTTATTTTATTTTATTTTAGTTTATTTATTTTTTATTTTTACTTTTTTTATTTTATTTAGGTTTTAAATCTTAGGTTTATTTTATTTTCTTACTTTAGTTTAGGTTTTATTTATTCTATTTTATTTTACCTTTTTAGGTTTAGTTTAGGTTTTATTTGATTTTATTTTCTTCTTTATTTAGGTTTATGTTTTAGGGTTTAGGGTTTGTTTAGGGTTTAGGTTTAGATTTGGGTTTTGTTTGGGTTTATTTGGGTTTAGGGTTTAGGGTTTAGTGTTTAGGGTTTAGGTGTAGGGTTTTTATGGTTTAGGGTTCACAACTCTGACAACTACCTCCATATCCACCACCACCTCTAGATCCCCCATCACCACTGTGAAAATCACCGCCTCTACCTTCGCCTCCACTGCCAAATCTAGATTAAGTCTAGTTGACGGTGATGTTCCTCCCATCAAGGTTCTACCCATTCTTAGGGTTTAGGTTGTTTAGTTGAGGGTAGGATTATTTTTAGGTTAGTTTAGTTGGGAGTTTAGGTTTAGGGTTTGGGGTTTTTTGGGGTTTAGGTTTTAGGTTTTAGTTTAGGGTTTAGTTGATTTAGGGTTTAGGGTTTAGGGTTTGGTTTAGTGCTTTAGGGGTTTTAGAGTTTAGGGTTTAGGATTTAGGCTTATTTTTAGGGTTTATAGTTTTATAGTTTAGTTTGGTTAGTAGGGTTTAGGTTTAGATTTAGGGTTTAAGTATTTTTCTTTAAAATTAAATGTTAGTTCATTTATTTTATTTTAATTTATTTGAGTTTATTTTATTTTATTTTTTATTTATGTTTTTTCTATTTTAATTTAGTTTAGTTTATTTATTTTTTAATTTAGGTTTAGGTTTTTTTATTTTTTTTATTTTATTTTTATTTTATGTTTATGCTTTTTTTTAGTTTATGGTTTATGTTTTATTTTCAGTTTTATTTTTGAAGTTTAGGTTTTTATTTAGTTATTATTTTCTTTTATTGTAGGTTTATTTTATTTTTATTTTAAGTTTAGTTTTTATTTTATTTATGTTTTTTATTTTTTTAGTTTAGTTTAGGTTTTTATTTATTTTAGTTTAGTTTTTATTTTTTATTTTATTTTATTTTTAGGTTTAGGTTTATATTTAGGTTTTAGTTTTATTTTTTGTTTTATTTTATTATTTTATTATATTTGTGTTTAGGTTTTTATATTTATTTTATTTTTAGGTTTTATTTAGTTTAGGTTTAGGTTTTTAGCTTTTTAGGGATTAGGGTTTAGGGTTTAGGGTTTGGGGTTTAGGGTTTAGGGTTTAGAGTTTAGGTTTTAGGTTTAAGGTTTAAGTTTCACTTTTGGGTTTAAGGTTTTTTTTAATAGAGAACAAATTCATATTCAACATTTCTTCTTTTTGATTTTATCAACCAAGTAACACCCCAAGTTTTCTAAGACACAAGCGGTGACATAGAAAAATAATGAGCACCCATAGAGGAAATAAAAAACCCTAGATAAGTGTAATCATCTACTAAAGACAGCCCATGAGCGGATTGACCATTCTTTAGTTTCTCCAGTTCCCATCAGAACCACCCCCACCTCTCGAGAAGCAAGATCTACCATCATATCCCTAATCTATCCCTCCATAACCACCACTGCTCTGATAACCACCTCCATATCCACCAGCACCTTTAGACCCCCCACCACCACTGCAATAACTGCCGCCTTTGCCTTTGCCTCCATCGCTAGATCTAGACTGAGCCTAGTTGATAGTGATGTTCCTTCCATCAAGGTTCTACCCATTCTTAGGGTTTAGAGATAGTTTAGGTTGTAGGATTTAGTGTTTAGGCTTTGGGGTTTAGGATTTTAGCATTTATGGTGTAGGGTTCAAGGTTGAGGATTTTAAGGTTTAGGGTTTAAGGTTTAGAGTTTCGAGTTTAGGGTTTAGGGTTTAAGGTTTAGAGTTTATGGTTTTAGGTTTTAAGGTTTAGGGTTTAGGGTTGTAGATTTAGGGTTGTTAGGGTTAGTTTTAGGGTTTAGGGTTTAGGATTAAGGGTTTAGGGTTTTTTTTAAATTAAAAAAGAGAGTTTATTTTAATTTATTTAGTTTATTTTTATTTGTTTGAGATTATTTTATTTTTTTTATTTTTATTTAGGTTTATTTTATATTTTATTTAGTTTATTTTTAAGTTTATTTATTTTAGTTTAGATTTTTTTTAGTTTATTTTTTTTAGTTTATTTTTTTAGTTACTTTATTTTATTATATTTTTTAGTTTTATTTTCTTTTAGGTTTAGGTTTAGATTTTATTTTAATTTTTTGGTTTATTTTAGTTTTATTTTATTTAGGTTTTATTTTAGTTTAGTTTATTTTTTAGTTTATTTTATTTTATTTAATTTATTTAGGTTTATTTAGTTTATTTAGGTTTAGGTTTAGGATTTATTTTAGTTTAGTTCATTTTAGTTTATTTAGGTTTATTTTATTTTGTTTATTTATTTTATTTTAAATATTTATTTAGTTTTAGTGTTTAAGTTTTATTTTATTTATTTTATTTATTTTTTTTATTTTATTTTTAAGATTTAAGTTTTATTTAAGTTTTATTTTATTATATTATAAGTTTATATTATTTTTAGCTTATTTAGGTATTTTATTCTTATGTTTAGTTTAGTTTAGGTTTTTATTTATTATATTTTAGTTTATTTTTCTTTTTTATTTTATTTTACTTTTAGGTTTAGGTTTTAGTTTAGGTTTTTATTTTATTTTATTTTATTATAAGGTTTAGGATTTTAGGTTATTAGGGTTTAGGGTTTAGGGTTTAAGGTTTAGCTTTAGACTTTATTTTGAGGGTTTATTTTGGGAAGCAAGGTTTGTGGTTTTTAGATTCTTTAAGGTCTTCTTGGGTTTAGGATATAGGTTTTAGGTTTAGGGTTTAGAGTTTAGAGTTATGCTTTAGGGTTTTGGGTTTAGGATTTATGGTTTAGGGTCTTTGTTAAAGTAAGCCATTTTATTTATTTAGTTTATTTTTATTTATTTTAGTTTATTTTATTTTATTTTTTAAGTTTATTTTTTTTATTTTATTTTAGTTTATTTTATGTTTTTTTTATTTTAGGTTTATTATTTTAGTTTATTCTTTAGGTTTAAGTTTATTTTTTAGTAGAGTTTTATTTATATTTTATTTTTTAGCTTTAGTTTTTATCTTTTATTCTTAAGTTTTGTTTTACATTTTCATTTTATTTTTTAAGGTTCAGGTTTTAGGTTTACTTTGAGGTTTTATTTTTTAATTTTGTTTTAGGTTTATTTTTAGTTTATTTTATTATATTTAGTTTTGGTTTCAATTTAGGTTTAATTTATTTTAAGTTTAGGTTTAGAAATTATTTATTTTACAGTAGTTTATTTTAGGGTTTTGGTTTTATTTTTTATTTATTTTAGGTTCTATTTTTAGGTTTATTTTTTAGGTTTAGGTTTTTATTTAGTTTTTATTTTATTTTATTTTAGGTTTTATTTTAATTATTTTACGTTAGTTTTATTTTATTAAGTTTTTTTATTCTTATTTTATTTTATTTTCATTTTAGTTTAGGTTTTATTTATTATTATTTTAGTTTTATTTTTTTTTATTTATTATTAGGTTTATTTTATGATTTAGTTTAGACTTGTATTTACTTTATTTTAAGATTTATTTAGGTTTATGTTTATTTTATTTATTTTTATTTTAGGTTTACTTAGTTTAGGTTTAGTCTAGTTTTATGGTTTTTAAGGTTTGGGGTTTAGTTAGGTTTTAGGATTTAGGATTTAGGGTTTAGTATGTAGGGTTTAGTATTTAGGGTTTAGTGTTTTAGTTTTAAAAGAGATTTTGTGGTTTAGTTTTAGGATTTGTTGTTTGGAGGCTTAGTGGTTTTTTATTTAGCTTTTTTAGAGTCAGAGGTTTGGTGGGTGGTTTATTTTAGTTTTAGTTTGGTTTAGTGGGTTTATGATTCTTTATGGTGTAGTTTAGGGTTGGTTTTAGTTTTAGGATTTATTTTAGGGTTTGTTTAGGATTTTTTTTTAAAAAGAAAACATGTAACTGGTAGGTTTAGGTTTATTAGTTTATTTAATTTATTTTATTTATTTTAATTTCATTTTTATCAAATTATTTTTTTATTTTCTTTAGTTTAGTTTATTTATTTTAGGTTTTATTTATTTTATAGGTTTCACTTAGTTTTTAGGTTTATGTTTTCTTTTAGTTTAGTTTTAATTTTATTTTCTTTAAGTTTTATTTTGAATTTTAAGTTTAGGTTTAGGTTTGTATTTTATTTTTTAGGTTTAGTTTTTTAGGTATTTTATTTTAGGTTTATTTTAGTTTTATTTTTTTTAGTTTAGGTTTATTTAAGTTTATTTTATTTTATTTAGTTTAGGGTTTAGTTTATTTATTTTAGTTTAGTTTATTTTAGTTTTAGCTTAGGTTTATTTTATTTTATTTATTTTAGGTTTAGGGTTTTTAGGTTTTATTTTTTTTATTTTGTGAGGTTTATTTAGTTTTATTTTATTTTTTAGGTTTATTTTATGTTTAGTTTTTATTTAATTAATTTTTTTTATTATTTGGCTTATCTTATTTTGTAGTTTAGTTTAGGTTTTTATTTATTTTATTTTAGTTAAGTTTTTATTTTTATTTTATTTTATTTTATTTTTAGGTTTAGGTTTAGGTATAAGTTTTTTATTTTATTTTATTTTTTTATTTTATTTAAGTTTTAGTTTTTATATTTATTTTATTTAGTTTAGGTTTAGGTTTTTAGGATTTAGGATTTAGGGTTTAGGGTTTGGTTTTAGATTTAGGGTTAAGGGTTGATGCTTAGGGCTCTAGTTTTTAGGGGTGATTTTAGTTAGTTTTAGGGTTTAGGGTTTCAGTTTAGGTTTAGCTTAGGGTTAGGTTTTAGGATTTTTTTTAAAATGTAAGTAAAGTTTAGGTTTTAGGTTTATTTTGTTTTATTTTTATTTATTTTAGTTTATTTTATTTTTAATTTTTATTTAGATTTATTTTTTATTTTATTTAGTTTGGTTTATTTATTTTAGTTTAGGTTTTCCATTTTAGTTTACTTTTTAGGTTTATGTTTATTTTTTAGTTTAGTTTTATTTTTATTTTATTTTTTAGGTTTAAGTTTTATTTTTAGGCATAGGTTTATTTTATTTTGTTTATTTTAGGTTTAGGGTTTTTTTCGATTTATTTTATTTTTTTATTTTTTACTTTAAGTTTTTTATTTAGTTTTATTTTATTTTATTTTAGGTTTATTTTATTTTTTATTACATTTAGTTTTATTTTATTTAATTTTTTTTAGGTTTATCTTATTTTTAGTTTTAGTTTATTTTATTTTATTTTAGTTTATCTTTTTATTTTTTATTTTTTTTTATTTTTAGGTTTAGGTTTAGGTATACGTTTCTTATTTTATTTTATTTTATTATTTTATTTAAGTTTTTGTTTTTGTATTTATTTTACTTTTAGGTTTTATTTATTTTAGGTTTAGGTTTTAGGATTTGTTAGTTGTATATTTTAGGGATTATGGTTATTTCATGGTTTTATTTGGTTTAGGGTTTTAGAGTTTAGGGATTAGTTTTTTAGGGTTTATGATTTAGGGTTTAGGTTTCTAGGGTTTAGGATTTAGGGTTTAGGGATTAGGGTTGTAGGTTTAGGGGTTAGAGTTTAGGGTTTTTTAATTATTTATTTTTTATTTTTAAAAATTAAGAAAACTAGTAGGTTTTGGTTTATTTAGTTTATTTATTTTAGTTTATTTTATTTTTTATTTTTATTTAGGTTTATTTTATTTTTATTTAGTTTAGTTTATTTATTATAGGTTTATTTATTTTAGTTTTTTTAGGTTTTAGGTTTAGGTTTAGGTTTTTTATTTTTTTAGTTTATTTTATTTTTATTTTTTAGTCTTAGGTTTTATTTTTTACTTTTATGTTTAAGTTTAGGTTTTTTTTAAATTTTTTTTAGGTTTGGGTTTTAGATTTTTATTTTAGGTTTCTTTTAAGTACAATCTTTTAGTTTAGGTTTATTTTGAGTTTATTTTGTTTTATTTTGTTTAGGTTTTAGGTTTATTTATTTTTAGGATTATGTTTAGGTTTTATTTATTTTAGTTTAGTTTATCTTAGTTTAGTTTAGGTTTATTTTATTTTTATTATAAGTATAGGTTTTTGTTTTAGTTAAGAGTTTAGGTTTTATTTTTTATTTATTTTTAGGATTTATGTTTAGTTTTATTTTTTAGGTTTAGGTTTTTATTTAGTTTTTCTTTTATTTTATTTTAGGTTTATTTTCTTTTTATTTTTGGTTTAGTTTTTATTTTATTTAGGTTTTTTATTTTTTTTTAGTTTAGTTAAGGTTTTTATTTATTTTATTTTAGTTTAGTTTTTATTTTAATTTTATTTTTTTTAGGTATAAGTTTAGGTTTGGGTTTTAGTTTATGTTTTTATTTTATTTTATTTTATTTATTTTAACATGGTTTAGGTTTTTTTATTTTATTTTTAGGTTTTATTTAGTTTAGGTTAGGTTTTTAAGCTTTTAGGGTTTAGGGTTTAGGGTTTACATTTTAGGTTTTTATTTTAGGTTTATTTCTAGGTTTTATTTTTTAGTTTAGGTTTAGATTTATCTTTCATTTATTTTGTTTTATTTAGTTTAGGGTTTAGGTTTAGTTTATTTTAGGTTTAAGTTTAAGTTTTATTTATTTTAATTTATGTTTATATTTAATTTATTTTGTTTATTTTATTTTTAATTTAGGTTGAGTTTTTATTTTTAGTTTAGGGTTTGGGTTTTATTTTTTATTTATTTTTAGGTTTTTTTTTTGGTTTATTATTTAGGTTTAAATTTTTATTTAGTTTTTATTTTATTTTATTTTTAGTTTATTTTATTTTAATTTTACATTTAGTTTTTATTGTATTTAGGTTTTTTATTCTTAGGTTTATATTATTATTTTTATTTAGTGTAGGTTTTTATTTATTTTATTTTTGTTTATTTTTATTATATTTTTTTTGGGTTTAGGTTTTTATTTTAATTTTATTTTTTTTATTTATTTTTATTTTAAGTTTTATTTACTTTAGGTTTAGGCTTAGGTTTTTAGGTTTTTATGATTTAGGTTTAGTTTAATGTAGGGTTTAAGATTTATTTAGGGTAGGTAGGGTTAAGATCAGGGTTAAGGGTTAGTTAGTTTAGTTTAGTTTAGGGTTTTAGGTTAGTTAAGTGAGTTTAGGGTTTTAGGGTAGGATTTAGGTTTATATGGTTATGTTTAGGGAGGGAGGTGGTTATTTTAGTTTAGTTTTATTTTATTTAATTTTAGTTTTTATTAGTTTATTTAATTTTAGGTTTAGGTTTTATTTATTTTAGGTATTTATTAGTTTATTTGAGTTTATTTTATTTCATTAGGTTTAGGTTTAGTTTATTTTAGGATTATGTTTAGTTTATTTATTTTAGTTTATCTAGTTTAGGTTTTTTATTTTAGTTTAGGTTTTATATTTTATTTCTTATTTATTTTTAGGTTTTATGTTTAGTTTTATTTTTTTAGGTTTAGGTTTTTATTTATTTTTTATTTTATTTTATTTTAGTTTAGTTTTTATTTTTATTTTATTTTCTTTTTAGGTTTAAGTTTAGGTTTGGGTTTTAGTTTATGTTTTTATTTTATTTTATTTTTTTATTTTATCTTGGTTTAGGTTTTTTTTTTAGGTTTTATTTAGTTTCAGTTTAGGTTTTTAGGCTTTTTTGGTTTAGGGTTTAGGTTTTAGGTTTTTATTTTAGGTTTATTTTTAGGTTTTATTTTTTAGTTTAGGTTTAGATTTATTTTTCATTTATTTTATTTTATTTAGTTTAGGGTTTAGGTGTAGTTTATTTTAGGTTTAAGTTTAGGTTTTATTCATTTAGGTTTAGATTTAATTTATTTTGTTTATTTTATTTTTTGTTTAGTTTAGTTATTATTTTAATTTATTTTTAGGTTTTATTTTTTTTATTTTTAGATTTTTTAAGGTTTATTATTTAGGTTTAGGTTTTTATTTAGTTTTTATTTTATTTTATTTTAGGTTTATTTTATTTTTATTTTACGTTTAGTTTTTATTGTATTTAGGTTTTTTATTCTTAGGTTTATATTATTATTTTTATTTAGTTTAGGTTTTTATTTATTTTATTTTTATTTATTTTTATTTTATTTTTATTTTATTTTATTTTTAGGTTTAGGTTTTTATTTGATTTTTATTTTTTTTATGTTTAAGTTTTTTTATTTATTTTCATTTTAAGTTTTATTTACTTTAGGTTTAGGCTTGGGTTTTTAGGTTTTTATGGTTTAGGGTTTAGGGTTTAGGATTTGGTGTGGGCTTTAGGGTGGTTAACAGGATTGGAGGGTTTAGTTTAGGGTTTTAGTATTTAGTTTTAGGCTTTAGGGCTTTTAGGGTTTTTAGGGTTTGGGGTTTAGGATTTGGGATTTAAAGTTTAGGTTTAGGGTTTACTTTTTTTTAGGTTTTTAGGATTTAGTCAAGGTTTTTAGGGTTTGTATTTAGGGTTCAAGGTTCTGGATTTAATTTAGGTTTGGTTTAGGGTTTTTTTAAAATTAGGTAAACCGGTATGTTTTGGTTTTTTATAGTTTGTTTATTTTAATTTTTATTTATTTTAGTTCATCTCATTTTTTATTTTTATTTAAGTTTATTTTTTATTTTATTTATTTTATTTATTTTAGGTTTTTTATTTTTGTTTATTTTTTAGGTTTAGGTCTAGATTTATGTTTATTTTTTAATTTAGTTTTATTTTTATTTTATTTTTTAGGTTTAGGTTTTCTTTTTTACTTTTAGGAGTAGGTTTAGTTTTTTATTTTATTTTTTTAGGTTTATGTTTTAGGTGTTCTTTTAGGTTTATTTTTAGGTTTTATTTTTTAGTTTAGGTTTAGGTTTATTTTTATTTTATTTTATTTTATTTAGTTTAGGGTTTTGATTTAGTTTATTTTAGCTTTAGATTTAGGTTTAATTTATTTTAGTTTAGTTTATTTTAGTTTAGGTTTAGGTTTTTTATATCTGGTTTATTTTAAGTTTATGTTTTTTTTAGTTTAATGTTTAGGTTTTATTTTTTATTTATTTTTAGGTTTTATTTTTAGGTTTATATTTTTCGTTTAGCTTTTTATTTAGTTTTTATTTTATTTAATTTTAGGTTTGTTTTATTTTTATTTTTTGTTTAGTTTTAATTTTATTTATGTTTTTTAGGTGTATTTTAGTTTTTTAGTTTATTTTAAGTTTTTATTTATTTATTTTAGTTTACTTTTTATTTTTTATTTTTTTTATTTTTAGGTTTATCTTTAGGTTTAAGTTTTAGTTTAGATTTTTATTTTATTTTATTTTATTATTTTTATTTAGGTTTATGTTTATTTATTTATTTTATTTTTAGGTTTTATTTAGATTATGTTTAGGTTTTTAGGTTTTTAAAGTTTGGGGATTAGGGTTAGGGATTAGGGTTTAGGGTTTGGGGTTTAAGATTTAGGGTTTATGGTTTAGGGTTGTGGGTTTTATGGTTTAGGATTTAGGGTTTTGCATTTTGGGGTTTAGGGTTTAGGGTTTTAGGCTTTAAGGTTTAGGGTTTAGGGTTTAGGGTTTAGGGTTAGTTTAGGAATAAGGGTTTAGGGTTGTAGGTTTATGGTTTGGGGTTTAGGCTTCTAGGTTTATGTTTAAGGGTTTAGGGTTAGTTTTATTTTTTAGGGTTTAATGTTTTTTTAAAATTAAGTAAACCAATAGGTTTATGATTATTTAGTTTATTTAGTTTATTTTTTATGTATTTTAGTTTATTTTATTTTATATTTTCATTTAGTTTAGTTTATTTATTTTAGTTTAGGTTTTTTTATTTATTTTATTTTAGGGTTTAGATTTATTTTTAGTTTAATTTTATTTTTTATTTTATTAGGTTTAGGTTTTATTTTTTATTTTCTTTGGTTTAATTTTTAGGTTTTTATTTTAGGTTTTTATTTAGTTTAGGTTTAGGTTTATTTTTAGTTTATTTTATTTTATTTAGTTTAAGGTTTAGGTTTAGTTTATTTTAGAATTAGGTTTAGGTTTTATTTATTTTAGTTTAGGTTTATGTTTATGTTTATTTTAGGTTTAGGTTCTTTTGAGTTTAAATTTTTTGAGTTTTAGGATTGGTTTTATTTATTATTTATTTTAGGTTTATTTTATTTATTTTTGGTTAGGTTTTATTTAGTTTTTATTTTATTTTATTTGTTATTTTAGATCTTTGTTTATTGGTAGTGGAACCCGATACATTGCACACTTTAGAGTGATTGTTGCAACAGGTGGACAACACTCCTCTTGTCTTTTCATTAGCAGTCCATGTTTTTGCATTTGATTAGTACATGAGGCATAGTTGATGAAGATTTTTGCTAAGTTGGAGTAGTTCTTCATCAAGAGGTTTGCTGGAGCTCAGCAGAGGGTGATTGTAGGCAACCTCATTATAGAGAAACAAAAACTCAACGACTCCCCTATTGATTACATTCTCAGGTGGTGCAACCTGTGGATGAATTGTGAACCATTGTCAGAACAACATGGTGAGATTCTTCTCAAAAATATTCATGGCCGATGCCTTCATGCTTAAGGGATTTACCATCAAAACATTAGAAAACTAATCAACAAAGGCGACTAACAAGAAGAACAAACAGTTGCCCTTTCTGACCAATCATCTAGGCTAAGCGCGAAGGTGTTTGAGAAGAAGCTAGAACAATTGTGTCAATGGAATGAGGGAAGCAGTTGATGAGACTGAGCTCAACAACCTCCTTTGCCACCTCTTCCACCACCTCGACCTTAGGCCATGACCAACCATTTCCACCACCTCTGACCTACGGTGTATTCATATCCATCGGGTAGCTACCTTCCACATACTCTTTCAATAGATTGAATAAAGCCATATTCATTCAGAGGGAGGTTGTTAGGAAAATCTTTATGAATCTCTTAAAGAAACTTTTTTGTTACAAGAGGCAGAGGAAGTGGGCAAGGATGATCTAGCTATTTATACCACCGCATGTTAGGTCATGTCTTAGAGGATTGTATCATTTTTAAGGACTAGCTTGAGTGCAACTACAAGTTGAAGCCATAGTTATCCCTAAGGAATACTTATTAGAACAACCATCCAATTCTGTTAGAGTAATCCTTAAAAATACTTGCTATCCTCTTAAGACCAAAGAAGGTTAGGATATCACCCAATCCCAAACTTCTAAGAAGATCATTTCTAAGATCAAAAATCTTTCTTTGTAAGTGCATGAAGTAGCTCAAACCTCCAACACCAAGGAAGGTTTGCTTGTTGCAAAGGACAAATCGGGGAGGGTGATAGCTAGTAGCGTGATAGCTCACCATACTTGCAGAGATAGTTGTAGCATACATAGTCTACTCCCTCCACCATTGTAGCTACCACCTCTTCTCTTGATAAGCATTGTATCTGGATAAGGGCACTAAATCCCTTACTCTACTTTTGATTTCTATCATGTACCTCCAATTAAAAGAAATTAATGAAGAAAGCTAATTCTACTTATATTATCTATTATGCTCTTGATTTTATTCTATTGAAAGCTCTCAGTCTAAATAAAAATAATTGCTCTAATAGTTGATCCTTTCTTTTTTTGATTGATTAAACCATCCTTCTAGATCAATGGGTTCACTCTTGAGATTGACTTGGAGTCAACTAACTCTGAGGATCCCATAAGAGAAGCTATAGGTATGCCCGATGAGAAGGTAGAATTTTGAACAAGTTCATCATTCTAAGAAGTCACTGAAGTCAACCTATGTTGTGACAAAGTTCTACCTCCTAGGGTAGTAAAGGTAAGCTAGTAATTAGTTCTAGTGAGCAGATAGCCCCTCCATAAGATGTTCTACCCATGGATATGCTTGTGGAGGACCAAGCCAAAGTTGATTACAATGTTCTAGCTCACCTTAGAAAGTTTTTAGCAAAGTTAAAGCATATACAACACCCTCATCTTATCCAAAGAGATGAGGGAATTTCTTATCAAGGCCTTACTTTACGTAGAGATATGTTTAGCTCTGTTGATTGCTACTAAAGAGAAGGCATGCCTCTTGAAGGATATTTTAGGAGGTACATTCAGCGATGAAGACTTACTCCTAGGGATGACCGACCACAACTACCTCTTTACATTACAGTGGATGTTGGTAGATACAGGTTATCCAGAGTTTTGGTTGACCCAGGTGTATCAGTCAACATTATGAGTATAAGAATCCTTACCTACTTGAGGATCAACATCTCCAAAATCCAAAAAGAAAGGATGATGTTGAAAGGATTTAATGAACAAGGTGAGAGGGCATTGTAGTGTTTATTTTTGGATGTATGGGGGGACACCATGTAGATCATAGGGGGTAGGTGATCGCGTATAACATTGAGGTATGATGTACTATCTTGAAATATATAGGCATCACCCTATAATGGACTTAATCACGTAATAAGGACTCCTTAGGCATGATGAGTCTTCTAACGTACCAGAGATTTCTCTCCTACTTTACATGGATGAATAAAGTAGTGTTTATAATAAACCAGATTCTTAAGTTGTCTATGGAGGCAAGCCTCCAAAGTTAATTACATCTTAGGAAATGAAATTTTTTAAGAATACTCATGATTAAAGTAAACAATTAACATCTCTGAAGATTTCAAGGTTATACTATCAAAAGATTGGTTGTATTTGGAAAATCAACTCATAAAGTTCAAGGAAAAGACTTATTTTTTAAATCCAAATGAAATAACTACGAAATTCTCATGTTACAAAGAAGCCTAGTGAGCATTTCAATCTATCTTATGGTTGGTCTTTATAATTTTGAAGTTGAGTAGATTTATATGTTTTGAGTTGAAATTTAATTAGATTACTAGGGCTTATAATCCACCAACATAAAGTTATGAGAATGCTTAAGAGGTAAGGATTTATGCTGGTCACCTGAAGGAAATAGCTACCTCGGATACTAAATCTAGCGAGCTTTAGCATGAGCTAAATCATGATCTAAATCTATGAAACAAATTGACGTAAGGGTTTATCTCCAAAAGAGAATCAACTATCCAACTTATGGACTTATAATCGCCTGGATTGGCCGCCAGCTAACTCCTCCTATGATTTTAAAACCATGTAGTCCAATCTTATGAATTGTAAGATAGTTAGGGTAGTTATTTAATTAGAAAGAGACTAAAGTCCTAAACACACTCCCTAAGAGACTAGAGCATGAGTGGTATGAGCATATGACTTAATCTATAGATGCAAAATCTTTCAAATTTTATTTCATTTTAGACACATTATTTTGATAGAGGCTTTAGGATTTTTATGCCTAAATGAATGATGAAATAGGTTATGGGTCAAATTAGCTAGAAGAAGGTGTTCTCCACCACAAGGGATGCCGTCATAGTTCAAGCATTCCTTTATCATGCAAGGTTGGATATCCTTCATGTTAAAGAAAGATAGAATATGCATGGATGATATGAAACATACAACCATATAGCTAAGGGTTGCTAAATCTTTTAATTATCTTATTTATGTCTTAGGCTTTATGATGAGGTTATTAGTTATTTAAAATTTAATTATGAGTGATTATTTTGGTAGAAAAGTTATTTTTATCCTAAGAGCCTAATCATATCCAAGCTACACATTAAAGCATCAATCATTTAAAATAATGAAAAGCATGATGTCCTAATGCATAATGTAAACATAACATCAAACAATTATATAAACTATCGTAAAAGAATAAAAGGCCAGTGAGGTCAGGTACCTCTGTACAACCCGAAGAGAAAAAAGATGGGTAGCCGAGCTCTATCATTATACAAACTAGAATATGAAAGAATAATTATAATTGTATTAAATGCTATGGAAGTCTTCTTTCTTCATATCTCCATTTCTGATTTGGTTCCTTCTTTGATTTGGATGGTACTTTCTTCAAAAGCATCATAGGGTACCCCAAGACAAAACCTTCTGGCCTGTGCTCATCCTAATCCCCCATAGCACTAATCTTAATTCCTATTACAAAAATTACATTTCTATGGGAAAAGTAAATCTAACTTCACATGTAAAATAGAGGTTAGCTAAATATACATATAATCACAAGCAATTGTATTTATAATTTGTACTTAGCACCGTACACAGGGGTAACTAACCTCGCCTATCCTAACTTGGATTATGCTTAAGGATTTAAGGAACCTGTAAAAAGAGCATTCAGATTTATTTTTAAGCATCCCATAAGCATAATCCCTTATAGAAAACATGATTAGGCTAATATTGTCCTATAATCCAGTCTATAAAACTTACACCCTAACATCCAATCTAAAATAACAGAACATAAAATAAAACATACATCACATCATACACCCTAGCGAGCTAGTGGTGACTTAATTCTAATGTGTGTAGTAAGGCTTGTGTGGTAAGTATTGTTAGGCATTAGTGTTGTTCAAAGTGTAAAAGGATTCAATTTAACATGAAAGGTTGATTTCACTTGAAGTAGTTTAATTTATTTGAGAATTTTAATTTGTGTTTTATTTTATTTTATTTAATTACACATAGCAACTAAGTGTTATAAAAAGAGGTAAAGAGGATTGCCCTCTTTCATCCCTACCTTAAGTCACTTTCTAAAGTATTTTAATTTGATTTAGTTCTCTTTAGTGAATGGCTTATTAAATGATTTAATTAATCCTAATTTTAAGTTCACTTTAAATAATCCTATTCGAAATGAAAGGCATCTTAAGATTAATTTAATTGAATTACTACCACATGACATATATTAATTCATTCCTTTCCATCACATTTAGCATGCACATGATTTAATCCTAAGTGTATCTATACATGCAACATATTTTAGCAAACTTAAATGATGAATGTATATGTATCTTTAGAATTTATATTTTATTTGATTGAATTATTTAAACATATTAATTTAAAACTTTATTCAAATTCTTATACAAAAAGGACATACGAATGAAACTAAATAGGCATGTGGCATTGTTAAACCAGGGATGTGAGGTAAGAAAATTACCTCCTTGGAGCTAGCTAAAGCCTCATATTCTCGGGATGTCTAGACTATATACCCATTTGTATTCAAATATATGTAAATTCGTATACCTAAAAATAGGAAGTAAGCTCCAAATCATATGGCTAATTAATTCAACTACTTAGTCAATTATGAAGCATGCAATTTTAATGTAAAATGGGATTTTCATTCACTAATCACATATACATATACATGTACAGGGAAGTGAGATAATCAAATGACCTCCTTGGGGTTAACTAAAGCCTCATATTCCTGGGATGTCCAGACTATATTATTGCTTTTCTTGGACACACATGAATGTATACATAAATGAGGGAAAGAAAACCATGCAAAGATTGTATTTTTTTTTAATTATTTATATATATGAATTAAAGCCCTATCAAAATTCTAATGTTGAAATACATAAGAATAAAATCAAATGGGTATGTGTTGTTATTAAACCAGAGAAATGAGGTAATCAAATGGCCTCTTTGGGGTTAGCTAAGGCCTCGTGTTCCTAGGATGTCTAGACTATATACCCATTACCATTCAATCTTATATAAATCAACACATGAATAGAGGTAATAGAACTCAACATTCATACACTTAAGCTATAAGCACTTGCATTTCTTATGTATTTCTAACTAGCATCATAACACATATTATTATTCATTTATAAGCTTTTGAAAAATACATTTGGATTTAATAGTGATAGTAGCCATGCATATATTAAATTAAATCAACACATGCAAGCTTACATAAAGGAAATCCATTTTATTTTACTTGATTTTAAAAAGAGGGATGCATGAATTCAAATGACATATCAAATTTAACATTATTGTAAAGAGGACAATCAAATATAAGCATGTGATTCATTCAACTAAACTAGTTATTAAGAACAATCAAATCAAATAAGATTATTTAAAGAAAACCAAAGATTGTTTATTAATTAAGTTTTAAATTTGATTATATTTAAAGAGGAGAAGAGAAATCATCACTTGTTGTTTTAAACCCATTCCCACATTAGTGATCTGATTTAATTTAAAGAAATTTAATTAAGTTGAATTTATGGGTTAATTATATTGAACCCTTAATTAGATGAATTAATTACTCTTACCTATGTCACCTTAAAGTAATTAACTAAATAATTATGAGCCAACATGATATGCATGGAAAATAAACTTGCAATGATCATAGGAAATAAAAAGGGCATAATGCAATTGGCTCATGATTAATAGTCAATTATATTAATGGACTTAATTAATTACTCTTATGGTTTTCCAACACATGTGGACTAATCATAATTTCATTAAACTCCTTTAGGTTATTAAACACCTAAAGATCTACCCCTTGGTTTAATTAATTAAGGTCTGATGTGATTATGATTTCAATTTGATTAAGTGATTTAATTAATTAGTTAAATCTTAATTAATTTTATTTTAAAACAAACTGTGAAATGAACTTAGGGAAAGGGCTCCCAACCCTATTCCTTAGTTCACTAACTATTGAACAATGATTAATAAATTTAATTAACCAATTTGTTACTTTTCAAGGAATTAATTAATCATTACTTAACTTAAAAGAGTAGTTAAGGTTTAATTAGTCAATTTTCCTAATTAAGTAAGCAATAAATCCCAAGAAAATCATGGGAGGCAGACGTCATCCCATTAAATTATCCTAATAAATTTGGGATTAATTGTTCAAGTAATTATGGAGTAATTAAGGTAATTAATTTCATAATTAAATCTTAATTAAACCTTAATTACTATTCATATATAGTTAAGATCATTTTTAATTAATTCTCTTCTGAAATACCTTTAAAATGAGCATCTATTTGCATTTTTTATTTCTCTATGATTTTTTTAGAAGTTTTAGCCATTAAAATGATTAATTAAATTAATTAAAGACTAATTCTATTGGCACCATGTGGCGCACTGATGCAGCACACTTTCTGTGTGGCACCAGATTGGCTACTTAAAACTTATCTGACTTAGCACCTATGTGGCAGTGATGGACGTGCTTTCTCATCTGCCATTTAGATCGGACGGCTATGATTAATCTTATAGCTTAATAAGATTAAATCAGATCAATCTAGTGGATCTAATCATGACTGTCCATTTTGATCATGCAGAATAGACATTGCGTGATCTAATGTCATGGAAGTGAGGGAGAATAGAGTCTGTCCACCATTTCTCACTTGATCTGAGCTTACTCGAGCTTGGATCAACTCCAAAAAGATCCCAAACCTTCATGACATCAATCAGAGGGGATCCAATGGTCAAGATCACATGAGATGCAAGTTTTCCTCAAAAATCTCCAATCCATTTTTGCCTAAGGTTTAGTTTTGGAAGCATACCTCACCGTAGCTCAAGACTACTGGCTCGAATGATTGAGGAAGCTTCATCTAGTGGAGATAAAGCCCTGTTGTAGCAATTTGATTAATTCCTTGGAGTTAGCTTGGAAGGCCATGAATCGATAAGTTGGAGCTCGACTTTGATCGAAGTCCCACATCTAGTGCTCGATAAGCTTGGGAGATGATTCAGTCTTGCTTGATGAGGCCTAAGGGAGATGCGTGCAAACTTAATTTGAGTTTGATGGAGAAATGGGGAAGTTAGGTCAAAAATGGGAGTGTCCTATTTTCAGACAGAATGGCATTTTTTGATCGAGGAATGAGTTTGGGAGCTTAGGGAATGGCTCTAGCGGCTCATCTTGGGTACTTAACGCTCTGAGGAATGATTTTTATGTGTGTTTGAGTGAAAATGAGGGGTTATATACCCCCTTTCTTCTTGATCAGATGGTGGGATAGGGTTTGGCTTCTAATGGTTGTCCGGCCATCTTAGGGAGTAGTGGGTGGCAGGGAGGAGGTGAGTTGTCTTGGCTTGGTTGGTTGAAGGTGTGGAGGTGGCTACCAAGAAGGAATCATGGGTGTCCTATGGGTTTCAAATTCTCCAATAGGGAGGGTGAGGTGATTTCACCTCCCATGGGTCATGGCCAACCCCTTGGGTTAGGTTGGGCAGTGTCCTAGGTGCCTAAGTGGACCATTGGGAGAGTCCCAAGTGGCCAAAGAATGGAAATGACCACTTATATGGGTGATTTGTCTCATGTGATGCCCTTGACCTAAGGGTAGAATGATCATTTGGCATTGTATTTGATTTGGCCATATTTGAAATGATCCAAAGGTGGGTTAGCCCAAATTTCAAGTCAATTGGAGTTGATTTGGTCAGGTTTGGCTTAATTCGACCCATTTAGGTCAAATTAGGTTACGTTGGTTCAAGTCAACCTATTGGTCAAATTGGGTCAAACTAAGTGCCGAGTCAAGTTCATATGATCCTTTGGGATGTTTTGGTTCAATTAGTTTAGTTAAGTTTGGCTTAGATTTTATTTTGGCTCATTTGAATTCATTTGGGTCAAATGGGTTAAGTTGACCAATTTGACCAAATTGGCCAAATTGGTTTGGGTTGGGTGTTGGTTTGGGATTAGTTGACCAATTGATGATGATTATAGGATTTGGTTTCAATAAATTTTTGATTTCATTTTTATTTAGGCCAACTTGAACCATTAGGTCAACTTTGGCTAAGTAGGTCAATTGGGTACAATTATGGCTTTGGTCAAGTTTAACAATCAATTTGGAATGAACTTGAGCCATTGGTTGCAATCAATTTAGTTTATATTTTGACTTGACCTAATTTGATCTTTTAGGTCGATTTGGGTCAACTTGGGTGAAGAAGGCTAATTGGATTATGTTTGACTCAATTAATTGTCAAGTCATATTCAAACATTGATTTTGATTTGGTATGAATCATTGGTTTCAATGGATTTAGCTTAGGTTGTAATTTGGCTAGTTTTGGTTCATATGGGTTAAGGGGTTGACTTGATAAAATGTCCAAGTTGACTTGGTTGACCCAATTTCTGATAATTAATCTAGGGTGATCAACAATCATGATGGGATGTTTTGATGTACTTGGTTCAATCCAATTTGGGTAGGATTAGAACTTGGCTCAAATAGGTCAAATTGGCCACTTTGGGTCAAGTGGACCAATTGGGCTTAGTTGGCTTGATTTTGGGTTGCATTTGATTTATTTGAGTTTAGATATGGATTTGGGATTTATATATAAATTTAATTGCAATTGGCTTGGGTTCAAATGGGTTTTGGTTTATTTGAACATTTCTAGTCAAAAGGGTTAAGTTGGGTTTGACTTGGGTTGATTTTGGTTTGGCTTCATGATTGTAGATTTCATTTATATTTGTGAATATGACTGAAGGTATGATTGAATCATGAGAAAATAAATTGAATTTGGGTTTTAGAATGAAGGAATTTGGCTAAGTCCATGGAGTTGAGTCATGTGGCTTAGGTTTGGATTTTGATTTGGTTTGACTTAGTTTTGATAATTTAAATGTACATTTCATTTAAATATATGAAGATGATTGAAAATATGATTGATTTGTGAGAAAATCAATTGAGTTTGACTTGATTTGGATTAAGATTAGCTAAGTCCATGAGGGTAGGTCATACGGCTTAGGAAGGGTTTTGATTTAATTTGATTTAGTTTGATTTAGTTTTGATCATTTGAATGTAGATTTGATTTATATTTAGGAAGATGATTGAAAATATAAATTGATTATATAAAAATCAATTGATTTTGGATGGATTTGGATTAAGATTTGGCTAAGTCTATGGGTTATGTGGCTAAGAAGGTTTTCAAGTTTGGATTTGATCATGGGCATCAATCATTTGGTTTTGGAGTTTGGGTTTGGATTTGGATTTGAATTTGATGTTTGAATTGAACTTGAGGTTTTGTTTGAGATGGTGAACATGGATTGGATTTGAGTTGTAGGGTAGGTGGATTATCCAATCCACAACCTAATCATGGTTAACCCTTCTAAGTCTTTAGGCTTAGGTTAAGTGTTTACCTAATTGTTAGAAGTGTCTTATGACTAAGGATGTCTTAGTGTCTAGAAGACTCCTAATTCTAAGATGGGAAGATTGAATCTGCACTCCAAAAGTGCAGTCAACAGGCATTAGGCTCCATAGTGTTGCTCTTGGAGATAGATGATTGGAAGACTGAAGCCAAGTTTCATAGTATAGACTCGGATACATCTTTGAACATTTTCTTGGGAGACCATGGATACATGAGAACAACATAGTTCCATCATCTCTACTTCAGTGTATGAAGTTGGTGAGAGGTGGGATCGTCTACTGTGTCAAAGGAGATCTCAAGCCATTTATATGAGGTCATCATATATATGATGATGACTTACTACCTCCCTCAAAATCAACAAGTATATTCTCAAAATAATGTTTAAAATTAAAGAAAAATGAAAAGAAAATGAAAAAGAAAAGAAAAAAATAAAGAAAAGGAAAGAGAAAATGAAAAAGAAAATAAAAGGGTAGGTTTAGGTTTATTTTATTTTTATTATAAGTATAGGTTCTTTTTTTAGTTAAGAGTTTAGGTTTCATTTTTTATTTATTTATAGGTTTTATGTTTAGTTTTATTTTTAAGGTTTAGTTTTTTTTTTTTTAGTTTTCATTTTATTTTATTTTAGGTTTATTTTCTTTTTATTTTTGGTTTAGTTTTTATTTTATTTAGGTTTTTTATTTTTTTTAGTTTAGTTTATGTTTTTATTTATTTTATTTTAGTTTAGTTTTTATTTTTATTATATTTTTTTTAGGTTAAAGTTTTGGTTTGAGTTTTAGTTTATGTTTTTATTTTATTTTATTTTTTTTATTTTATTATGGTTTAGGTTTTTTTATTTTATTTTTAGGTTTTATTTAGTTTAGGTTTAGGTTTTTAGGCTTTTAGGGTTTAGGGTTTAGGGTTTAGGTTTTAGGTTTTTATTTTAAGTTTATTTCTAGGTTTTATTTTTTAGTTTAGGTTTAGATTTATCTTTCATTTATTTTATTTTATTTAGTTTAAGGTTTAGGTTTAGTTTATTTTAGGTTTAAGTTTAAGTTTTATTTATTTTAGTTTAGGTTTAGATTTAATTTATTTTGTTTATTTTATTTTTATTTTAGGTTTAGTTTTTATTTTTAGTTTAGGGTTTGGGTTTTATTTTTTATTTATTTTTAGGTTTTTTTAGTTTTCTTATTTAGGTTTTGGTTTTTATTTAGTTTTTATTTTATTTTATTTTAAGTTTATTTTATTTTAATTTTACGTTTAGTTTTTATTGTATTTATGTTTTTTATTCTTAGGTTTATATTATTATTTTTATTTAGTTTAGGATTTTATTTATTTTATTTTGTTTATTTTTTATTTTTATTATATTTTATTTTAGGTTTAGGTTTTTTATTTTATTTTATTTTTTATTTATTTTCATTTTAAGTTTTATTTACTTTAGGTTTAGGCTTAGGTTTTTAGGTTTTTGATTTAGGGTTTAGGGTTTAAGGTTTAGGGTTTAAGATTTAGTGCTTAGGCTTTAGGGTTTAGGATTTAGGGTTAGCTTAGGATTAAGGGTTAGTTTAGGGTTTAGGGTTAGGCTTTAGAGTTTAGGCTTTAAGCTTTAAGGTTTTTAGGGTTTAGGGTTAGTTTAGGGTTTAGGGTTTAGGATTTAAGGTTTTAGGGTTTAGGGTTTTAGGGTTTAGGGTTTAGGATTTAGGGTTTAGCGTTTAGGATTAATGCTTTAGGATTTAGTTTTTAAGGTATAGGTTTGTGTTTAGTTTTTAGTTTAGTTTTATTTTTATTTAATTTTTTAGGCTTAGGTTTTATTTTTTACTTTTATGTTTATGTTTAGGTTTTTATTTAATTTTTTTTTTGGTTTAGGTTTTAGGTTTATATTTTAGGTTTATTTTTAGGTATTATTTTTTAGCTTAGGTTTATTTTGAGTTTCTTTTATTTTATTTTATTTCATTTAGGTTTAGGTTTAGGTTTAGTTTATTTTAGGATTATGTTTAGGTTTTATTTATTTTAGTTTAGTTTATCTTAGTTTAGGTTTATGTTTATTTTATTTTGATTTTAAGTTTAGGTTTTTGTTTTAGTTTAGGGTTTATGTTTTATTTCTTATTTATTTTTAGGTTTTATGTTTAGTTTTATTTTTTAGGTTGACGTTTTTATTTAGTTTTCATTTTATTTTATTTTAGGTTTATTTTATTTTTATTTTTGTTTTATTTTTATTTTATTTAGGTTTTTTATTTTTTTAGTTTAGTTTAGGTTTTTATTTATTTTATTTTAGTTTAGTTTTTATTTTTATTTTATTTTCTTTTTAGGTTTAAGTTTAGGTTTGGGTTTTAGTTTATGTTTTTATTTTATTTTATTTTATTTTATCTTGGTTTAGGTTTTTTTTAAGGTTTTATTTAGTTTAAGTTTAGGTTTTTAGGCTTTTAAGGTTTCGGGTTTAGGGTTTAGGTTTTAGGTTTTTATTTTAGGTTTATTTTTAGGTTTTATTTTTTAGTTAAGGTTTAGATTTATTTTTCATTTATTTTATTTTATTTAGTTTATTTTAGGTTTAGTTTAGGTTTTATTCATTATAGTTTAGGTTTAGATTTAATTTAATTTATTTATTTATTTTTTATTTTAGGTTTAGTTATTATTTTTAATTTAAGGTTTAAGTTTAATTCTTTTATTTATTTTTTATATTTTTTTAGGTTTATTATTTAGGTTTAGGTTTTTATTTATTTTTTATTTTAGGTTTATTTTATTTTTATTTTACGTTTAGTTTTTATTATATTTAGGTTTTTTATTCTTAGGTTTATATTATTATTTTTATTTAGTTTAGGTTTTTATTTATTTTATTTTTATTTTATTTTATTTTTAGGTTTAGGTTTTTATTTGATTTTTATTTTTTTATGTTTTGGTTTTATTTATTTATTTTCATTTTAAGTTTTATTTACTTTAGGTTTAGGCTTGGGTTTTTAGGATTTTATTGTTTAGGGTTTAGGGTTTAGGGTTTAAGGTTTAGTGGTTAGGCTTTAGGGTTTAGGGTTAGCTTAGGATTAAGGGTTAGTTTAGGGTTTAGGGTTAGGCTTTAGTGTTTAGGCTTTAGGCTTTAAGGTTAGTTTAGGGTTTAGCGTTTAGGGTTTTAGGGTTTAGGGTTTAGGATTTAGGGTTTAGGATTTAGGGTTTATGCTTTAGGGTTTAGGGTTTAAGGTTTAGGGATTAGAGTTAGCTTAGGGTTTAGGGTTTAAGCTTGTTTATTTAGGGTTCAAGGTTTACGGATTAGGGTTTATAATTTAGGGTTTAGGGTTTACGGTTAATGTTTAGGGTTTTTTTTTAAATTAAGTAAACCACTATGTTTAGGTTTTTTTTAGTTTGTTTAGTTTAATTTTTATTTATTTTAGTTTATCTCATTTTTTATTTTTATTTTGGTTTATTTTTTATTTTATTTATTTTATTTTAGGTTTTTTATTTTTGTTTATTTTTTTAGTTTTAAGTTTAGATTTATGTTTATTTTTAGTTTAGTTTTATTTTTATTTTATATTTTAGGTTTAGGTTTTCTTTTTTATTTTTAGGAGTAGGTTTAGGTATTTATTTTATTTTTTTAGGTCTATGTTTTAGGTATTTTTTAGGTTTATTTTTAGGTTTTATTTTTTAGTTTAGGTTTTGGTTTAATTTTATTTTATTTTATTTTATTTAGTTTAGGGTTTTGGTTTAGTTTATTTTATCTTTAGATTTAGGTTTAATTTATTTTAGTTTAGTTTATTTTAGTTTATATAAGTTTAGGTTTAGGTTTTTTATATTTGGTTTATTTTAGGTTTATGTTTTTTTTAGTTTAATGTTTAGGTTTTATTTTTTATTTATTTTAGGTTTTATTTTTAGGTTTATATTTTTTATTTTATTTTAGTTTAGGTTTGTTTTATTTTTATTTTTTGTTTAGTTTTAATTTTATTTATGTTATTTTTAGGTTTATTTTATTTTTTAGTTTATTTTAAGTTTTTATTTATTTATTTTAGTGTACTTTTTATTTTTTATTCTTTTTTATTTTTAGGTTTAGCTTTTAATTTAGATTTTTATTTTATTTTATTTTATTATTTGATTTATGTTTATGTTTATTTATTTATTTTATTTTTAGGTTTTATTTAGTTTATGTTTAGGTTTTTAGGTTTTTATGGTTTGGGGATTAGGGTTTAGTGTTTGGGGTTTAAGGTTTAGGGTTTATGGTTTAGGGTTGTGGGTTTTAGGATTTAGGGTTTAGGGTTTTGGGTTTTGGGGTTTATGGTTTAGGGTTTTAGGCTTTAGGGTTTAGGGTTTACAGTTTAGGGTTAGTTTAGGGATAAGGGTTTAGTGTTGTAGCTTTATGGTTTAGGATTTAGGCTTCTAGGTTTATGGTTAAGGGTTTAGGGTAAGTTTTATGATTTAGGGTTTAATGTTTTTTAAAGAAATTAAGTAAACCAATAGGTTTATGATTATTTAGTTTATTTAGTTTACTTTTTTATGTATTTTAGTTTATTTTATTTTATATTTTCATTTAGTTTAGTTTATTTATTTTAGTTTAGGTTTTTTATTTTAGTTTATTTTTTAGGTTAAGGTTTAGATTTATGTTTTTTTTAGTTTAGTTTTATTTTTATTTTATTTTTTAAGTTTAGGTTTTATTTTTTATTTTCTTAGGTTTATTTTTTAGGTTTTTATTTTAGGTTTTTTTAGTTTAGGTTTAGGTTTGCTTTTAGTTTATTTTATTTTATTTAGTTTAGGGTTTAGGTTTAGTTTATTTTAGATTTAGGATTAGGTTTTATTTATTTTAGTTTAGGTTTATGTTTATGTTTATTTTGTTTATTTTAGGTTTAGGTTCTTTTTTTTAGTTTAGGGTTTAGATTTTATTTATTATTTATTTTTAGGTTTATTTTTTTAGGTTTAGGTTTTTATTTGTAGGTTAGTTTAGGGTTTTGGGTTTATGGTTTAGAGTTTAAGGTTTAGGGTTTAAGTTTTAGGTTTAGGGTCTAAGTTTTAGTTTATGGTTTAGGGTTTAAGGTTTTCTTTCTTTGACAGAGAATAAATTCAGATTCAACATATCTTCTTTTTTGATTTCATCATCCAAGTAACACCCCATGTTTTCTTAGACATAAGCTGTGACATAGATAAAAAATGAGGACCCATAAAGCATATCAAAAACTAAAGATAACTAGAACCATCTCGACTATAAAGATAGTTCCATCCGTAGTAGATCGGATCGATGGTTGATTTCTCAGTTCCCTCCAATCGGGATCCACCATCTATAAGTTAGTTATTCTTTTGGGTTTATGGTTTAGGTTTAAGGTTTAGGTTTAGGGTTTGGGGTTTAGGGTTTAGGGTTTAGGGTTTGTTTAGTTTTTTGAGTTTTGGTTTAGGGTTTAGGGTTTAGGGTTTAGGGTTTAGGATTTATAATTTTAGGGATCAGGGTTTAGGGTTTTAGGATTTATGGTTTAGGGTTTAGGGTTTAGGGTTTAGGGTTTATGATTTAGGATTTAGGGTTAGGGTTAGTTTTAGGGTTTAGGGTTTAGGATTTAGGATTTAGGGTTTAAGTTTTTTTTTTAAATTAAGTAAACTGATAGGTTTAGGTTTATTTAGTTTATTTTCTATTTATTTGAGTATATTTTCTTTTTTATTTTTATTTAAGTATATTTTTTATTTTTATTTAGTTTATTTTATTTATTTTAGGTTTATTTATTTTAGTTTAGGTTTATTATTTTAATTTATTTTTATATTTAGGTTTACTTTTTCATTGAGTTTTATTTTATTTTATATTTTAGGTTTAAGTTTTATTTTTTATTTTTATGTTTAGGATTAGGATTTTGTTTTATTTTTTTAGGTTTAGGTTTATGGTTTTTATTTTAGGTTTATTTTTAGAATTTCATTTTTAGTTTAGGTTTTGGTTTATTTTTAATTTATTTTATTTTATTTATTTTAGGTTTAGGTTTAGGTTTTACTTATTATAGTTTAGTTTATTTTAGTTTAGATTTAGGTTTATTTTATTTTGTTTTTATTTTATGTGTAGGTTTTTTGTTAGTTTAGGGTTTTGGTTTTATTTTTTATTTATATTTTTAAGTTTTTATTTTTTTAGGTTTAGATTTTTATTTAGTTTTTATTTTATTTTATTTTTGGATTATTTTTTTCTTATTTTATGTTTAGTTTTTTTATTTAGGTTTTTTATTTTTAGGTTTATTTTATTTTTTTAGTTTACCTTACATTTTTTTTATTTCAATTTATATTTATTTTTTATTTTATTTTATTTTTAGGTTTAGGTTTTAGTTTAGGTTTTTATTTATTTTTATTTTTTTTAAGTTTAGGTTTTTTTATTTATTTTATTATTAGGTTTTTAGGTTTTTAGGGTTTAGGGTTTAGGGTTTAGGGTTTTAGGGTTTAGAGTTTTAGGGTTTAGGGTTTAGGGATTAGGGTTAGGGTTTAGAGTTTAGGGTTTAGGGTTTAGTGTTAAGGTTTGGTTTTAGAGTTTGAGGTTTAGGTCTAGTTTAGGATTTATCTTAGGTTAGGTTTATGCTTTAGGTTAAGAGTTTTAGTTTAATTTAGGATTTTAGCAAGTTTAGGGTTTAAGTTTAGGGTTTAAAGTTAGGATTAGTTTAGGTTTAAGGTTTAGGGTTTAATTTTAGGATTTAGGATTTGGGTTTAGGTTTTAAAAGCAGGTTTAGGTTTATTTAGTTTACTATTTATTTATTTTAGTTTATTTTATTTTGTTAATTTTATTTAGTTTAATTTATTTTTTAGGTTTAGGTTTTATTTTTTATTTTTTTAGGTTAGGTTTGAGGTTTTTAATTTAGGTTTTTTTTAGGTTTTATTTTTTAGGTTAGGTTTATGTTTTATTTTAGGTTATTTTATTTTATTTAGTTTAGGGTTTAGGTTTAGGGTTTATGGTTTTCAGTTTGTTTAAGGCTTAGAGTTAGTTTAGGGTTTAGGGTTTAGGGTTTAGAGTTTAGAGCATTTTAGGGTTTAGGGTTTAGGGTTGTAGGTTTAGGGTTCAGAGTTTAAGGTTAGTTTGAGGGTTTAGGGTTTAGGATTTAGTGTTTAGCATTTAGGGTTTATGGTTTTTTAAAAAAATTAAGTAAACCCGTATGCTTAGGTTTATTTAGTTTATTTATTTTAGGTTATTTTATTTTTTATTTCTTTTTAGGTTTATTTTTTATTTTTTATTTAATTTAGGTTATTTATTTAAGGTTTATTTGTTTTACTTAATTTTTGTGGTTTAAGTTCAGGTTTATGTTTATTTTTTTAGTTTAGTTTTATTTTTATTTTATTTTTAGATTTAGGTTTTATTTTTTATTTGTAGGTTTATGTTTAGCTATTTATTTTATTATCTAGGATTAGGTTTAAATTTTTATATTTTAGGTTTATTTTATTATATTTAGTTTAAGTTTAGGTTTATTTTTAGTTTATTTTATTTTATTTAGTTTAAGGTTTAGGTTTAGATTATTTTAAGTTTAGGATTATATTTTATTTATTTTAGTTTAGGTTTATGTTTATGTTTATTTTATTTATCTTAGGTTTAGTTTTTTGTTTTAGTTTAGGGTTTAAGTTTTATTATTTATTTATCTTTTAGGTTTATTTTTAAGTATATTTTTTAGGTTTATTAGTGTTAGTTTTAGGGTTGAGGGTTGAGGGTTTAAGGTTTAGGGTTTATGGTTTAGAGTCTTTTTTTATAAAAAAAATTAAGTAAACCTATAGGTTTATGTATATTTATTTTACTTAATTTATTTTTTATTTCTTTTAGTTTAGGGTTTAGGGTTTAGGGTTTAGGGTTTAGGGTTTAGTGTTTAGGGTTTAAGATTTAGGGTTTAAGGTTTATGGTTTAGGGTTAGCTTATAGTTTTGGGTTAGTTTAAGGTTTAGGGTTTATTTAGGTTTAGGTTTTAGGTTTATAGTTTAGTTTAGGTTTAGGTTTGGTTTAGTTTAGGATTAGGTTTTAGGTTTAGGTTTAGGGTTTTGTTTAGGTTTTAGTTTAGTTTTTAGGTAAGTTTAGGTTTTATTTAGGTTTAAGTTTTAGGTTTTAGGTTTAGTTTTTTAGGTTTAGGTTTATATTAGGTTTATAGTTGTTTAATATTTATAGTTTAACTTTAGGTTTTAGTTCTGGGTTTAGTTTAGTTTAGTTTAGTTTTAAGGTTTAAGTTTAGATTTTAGTTGAGTTTAGCGTTAATTTTAGGTTTATAGTTTAGTATTATTTATAGTTTAGGTTAGTTTAAAGTTTAAACTTTAAAGAGTTTTAAGTTTTAAGTTTAAGTTTAGGTTTAAGTTTTTAGGTTTTTTAGTTTTAGGTTTAAGTTTAGTTATTTAGTTTTATTTTAGGTTTAGTATAGTTTAAGTTTAGAGTTTAGGTTAGGTTTAGGTTTAGTTTAGTTTAGTATTTAAACTTTAGGTTTAGTTTGTTTATGAGTTTATAGTTTTAGGTTTAGTAGTTTAAGGTTTAAAACTTATCTTTAGTTTAGAGGGTTTATAGTTTTAGTTTTAAACTTTAGGGTTTCATAGTTTAGGGTTTAGGGTTAGTGTTAGGGTTAGTATTTAAGTTTAGGGTTTGGGGTTTAGGTTTTAGGGTTTAGGGTTTAGAGTTTAGGGTTTAGGGTTTATGGTTTTGGGTTTTAGGGTTTATGCTTCTAGGGTTTATGGTTTAGGGTTTATAGTTTAGGGTTTTAGTATAGGTTTAGGTTGTAGGTTTAGGTTTAGGTTTAAGGTTTATTTAGTTTAGGTTTATTTAGGTTTAGGGTTTAGGTTTCTAGATAACTAGAATTATCTTTAGATAGTTCCATAAATAGGTCAAATTCATTCTTCAATTTCTCCAATTCCCATCACTTGACCTCTCAGTGGCGGGATCCACCATCATATCCCCGATCTCTCTCCACCACCACCATGGCTGTAACCTTTGTCACTCCTCCCTTTATTTAGACCACCACCTCCATATCCACCCATCCATCCCCCCATTTAATAATGGTTGCCTCACCTTCCTCCATCGTTAGATCTTTAGTTGGTGATGTTTACTATCAAGGTTTTACCCATTCTTAGGGTTTAAGTTTATCTTAGGTTCATTATGTTTTAAGGTTTAGGTGTATTTTTAATTTATTTAGTTACTTTAGGTTTAGGTTTGGTTTGGGGTTTAGGGTTTGGGTTTAGGGTTTAGGGTTTAGAGATTATAGTTTAGTGTTTAAGGTTTTATGGTTTATGCTTAAAGGGTTTAGGGTTTAGGGTTAGGGTTTAGGGTTTAGGGTTTATTTAAGGTTTAGGGTTTAGGGTTTAGGCTTTAGGGTTTAGGCTTTAGGGTTTATTAGGGTTTAGTGTTGTAGGTTTAGTGTTCTAGGTTTAGGGTTAGTTTTAGGGTTTAAGATTTAGGGTTTAGGGTAAGGATTAAGGGTTTAGGGGTTTTTTTTTAAATTAACTAAACTCATAGGTTTAGGTTTACTTAGTTTACTTAGTTTATTTTTTATTTATTTCAGTTTTTATATAATTTTGTTTAAGATTTATTTTTCATTTTTATTTTGTTTAGTTTATTTATTTCAGTTTAGGTTTTTTATTTTAGTTTATTTTTTAGGTTTAGGCTTAGGTTTAGGTTTATTTTTTAGTTGAGTTTTATTTTTATTTTATTTTTTAGGTTTACATTTTTAGGGTTTAGGGTTTAGGGCTTAGGGCATGAGGTTTAGGGTTTTAGGATTTAGGGTTATATGGTTTTATGGTTTAGGGTTTAGTGTTAGGGTTTAAGGCTTAGGGTTTAGGGTTTATGGTTTAGTGTCCAAGCTTTAGGGTTTAGGGTTTTTAGGGTTTAGGGTTTAGGGTTTTGGTTTGGGTGGTTTAGGGTTAGGCCTAGGTTGCAGGTTTAGGATTTATGGTGGGGTTATATTTTATTTTATTATGTTTGGTTTGGGGTTTTTTAGTATATTTGGGGTTCAGTTTTAATTTAAGTTTAATTTAAATTAAGTAAAACCAGTTTAGATTTTTTTTGGTTTATTTTGGATTTATGATTCTATTTTATTATGTAACCATTTTAGGTTTATTTTGTTTATTTAGTTTAACTTAATTTTTATTTTTAATCTTTATTTAGTTTAGCTTTTTTATCTTAGGTTTATTTATTTTAGTTTAGGTTTTTTTTATTTTAGTTTATTTTTTAGGTTTAGGTTTAGGTTTATTTTTTAGTCGAGTTTTATTTTCTAGGTGTAAGTTTTATTTTTTATTTTTAGGTTTATGATTCTCTTTTTACTTCATTTTTTTAGGTTTAGCTTGTAGATTTTTATTTTAGGTTTATTTTTAGGTTTTATTTTTTGTTTAGGTTTATTTTTAGTTTATCTTAGTTTATTTAATTTAGGTTTAGGTTTAGGTTTAGTTTATTTTAGGTTTAGGTTCTATTTATTTTAATTTAGTTTATTTTATTTTGTTTATTTTATTTTTATTTTAGGTTTAGGTTTTTTCTTTTTGTTTAGGGTTTAGGTTTCACTTTTTTTTTATTTTTAAGTTTTATTTTTAGCTTTATTTTTTAAGTTTCAATTTTTATTTAATTTTTATTTATTTTTATAATAGGCTTACTTTAGGTTTATTTTATTTTTATTTTAAGTTTAAATTTTATTTTATTTAGGTTTTTTATTATTATGTTTATTTTATTTTATTTTTAGTTTAATTTAGGTTAACATTTATTTTATTTTAGCTTATTTTTATTTGTTTATTTTATTTTATTTTTATGTTTAGGTTTTAGTTTAGGTTTTAATCTTATTTTAAATTATTTTTAATTTAGGTTTAAGTATTTTTATGAGTTTACCTTCACGTTTAATTTTGTTTAGGTTTAGGTTTTTAGGTTTTTAGGGTTTAGGGTTTAGGGTTTAGGGTTTAGGTTTAAGGTTTAGGGTTTAAGGTTTTAGGGCTTAAGATTTTAGGGTTTAAGCTTTTGGATTATGGTTCAAGGCTTAGGGTTTAAGGATTAGGTTTTATGGTTTAGGGTTTTTAGGGTTTAGTATTTAGGGTTTAGGGTTTAGGGTTAGCTTAGGGTTTAGGGCTTATGATTTTCTATTTTTAGGGTTTAGGATTTAAGGCTGTAGGTTTTGGGTTTAAGGTTTTGAGTTAGTTTTAGGGTTTAAGGTTTAGGGTTTAGGATTTAGGGTTTAGGGCTTAGGGTTTCATTTTTTATTTATTTTTAAGTTTTATTTTTAGCTTTATTTTTTAAGTTTTAGTTTTTATTTAATATTTATTTATTTTTATAATAGGCTTACTTTAGGTTTATTTTTTTTTATTTTATGTTTAAATTTTATTTTATTTAGGTTTTTTATTATTATGTTTATTTTATTTTTAGTTTAATTTAGGTTAATATTTATTTTATTTTAGTTTATTTTTTTTGTTTATTTTATTTTATTTTTATGTTTAGGTTTTAGTTTAGGTTTTAATTTTATTTTAATTTATTTTATATTTAGGTTTAAGCTTTTTTATGAGTTTTATCCTCAGGTTTAATTTTGTTTAGGTTTAGGTTTTTAGGTTTTTAGGGTTTAGGGTTTAGGTTTTAGGTTTAAGGTTTAGGGTTTAAGGTTTTAGGGTTTAGGGTTTAGGGTTTTAGGGTTTAGGCTTTTGGATTATGGTTCATGGTTTAGGGTTTAAGGATTAGGCTTTATGGTTTATGGTTTTTAGGGTTTAGGGTTTAGGGTTAGCTTAGGGTTTAGGGTTTATGATTTTATGTTTTTAGGGTTTAGGGTTTAAGGCTGTAGGTTTAGGGTTTAGGGTTTAGGGTTAGTTTTAGGGTTTAAGGTTTAGGGTTTAGGATTTAGGGTTTAGGGTTAAGGGGTTTTTTTAATTAATTAAACTGGTAGGTTTAGGTTTATATAGTTTATTTTATTTTTTTTATTTTCATTTAAGTTTGATTTTTATTTTTATTTAGTTTAGTTTATTTCTTTTAGTTTAGGTTTTTTATTTTAGTTCATTTTTTAGGTTGAGGTTTAAGTTTATGCAAATTTTTTAGTATAGTTTTATTTTTATTTTATTTTTCAAGTTTAGGTTTTATTTTTTCATTTTAAGGTTAAGGTTAAGGTTTTTATTTTATTCTTTTAGGTTTAGATTTTAGGTTTTAATTTTAGGTTTATTTTTATGTTTTATTTTTTAGTTTAGGTTTAATTTTATTTTTAGTTTATTTTATTTACTTTTAGTTTGGGTTTAGGCTTAGGTTTAGTTTATTTTAGGTTTAGGTTTAGGTTTTTTTATTTTGGTTTAGTTTAATTTATTTTAGGTTTAGGTTTATTTAATTTTTATTTTAGTCTTATGTCTTTTTTAGATTTATTTTTAGGTTTTATTTATAGGTTTATTGTTTAGGTTTAGGTTTATATTTAGTTTATATTTTATATTATTTTTGGTTTATTTTATTTTTATTTTAGGTTTAGTTTTAATTTTATTTATGTTTTTTATTTTTTAGTTTAGCTTAGGTTTTTATTTATTTTATTTTAGTTTAGTCTTTATTTTCTATTTTATTTCCTTTTTAGGTGTAGGTTTAAGTTTTAGTTTATGTTTTTATTTTATTTTATTTTTTTATTTTGGTTTAGGTTATATATTTATTTTATTTGTAAGTTTTATTTAGTTTAGGTTTAGGTTTTTAGCTTTTTAGGGTTTATAATATAGGGTTTAGGGTTTAGGGTTAGTTTCGGGTTTGAGATTTATGGTTTGGGGTTTAAGGTTTAGGGATATAGATTTTAGGGTTTAAGGTTGTAGGTTTAGGGTTTATGGTTAGGGTTATATTTTATTTAATTTTATGTTTTTTACGGTTTGGGGTTTAGGTTATAGGTTTAGGGTTCAGGTTTTAGTTTAAGTTTAATTTTAAATTAAGTAAACCAATAGGTTTATGTTATTTTTAATTTATTTTTAAGGTTTAGGGTTGAGTTTTTTTTAAAAAAAATTATGTAAATAAGTAGGTTCAGATTTATTTAGTTTATTTAGTTTATCTTATCTTTTATTTTTATTTATGTTTATTTTTTATATTTATTTAGATTATCTTATTCATTTTAGGTTTATTTATTTTAGTTTAGGTTTTTAGGTTTTTTTTAAGTTTATCTTATTTTATTTATTTTAGTTAGGTTTATTTTCAAGGTTTAGGTTTTACTTTTTATTTTAGGTTTAGGTTTAGGTTTTTACTTTATTTTTTTATATTTAGGTTTTAGGTTTTTATTTTAGGTTTATTTTTAGGTTTATTTTTTAGTTTAGGTTTATTTTTAGTTTATTTTATTTTATTTATTTTAGGTTTAGGTTTAGGTTTAGTTTATTTTAGGTTTAAGTTCTATTTATTTTAGTTTAGTTTATTTTAGTGTAGGTATAGGTCTATTTTATTTTGTTAGTTTTATTTTTATTTTATTTAGTTTTTTTATTCTTACATTTATTTATTTTTAGTTTAATTTAGGATATTATTTATTTTAGTTTAGTTTATTTTTATTAGTTTATTTTATTTTATTTTTAGGTTTAGGTTTTAGTTTAGGTTTTAATTTTATTTTAATTTATTTTTTATTTAGGTTTAGGTTTTTTATGTATTTTATCTTTATGTTTTGTTTTATTTAGTTTTAGGTTTTTAGGTTTTTAGGGTTTAGGGTTTAGGGTTTAGGGTTTAGGTTTAAGGTTTAGGGTTTATGGTTTTAGGGTTTAGGGTTTAGTGTTTAGGCATTATGGTTTAGGGTTTTTAGGTTTTCGTGTTTAGGGTTAGCTCAGTGTTTAGGGTTTATGATTTTGGGTTTTTTAGGGTTTAGGATTTAAGGTTGTAGGTTTAGGGTTAGTTTTAGAGTTTAAGGTTTAGGGTTTGGGGTTTAAGATTTAGGGTTTACGGTTGAGGGTTTAGGGTTAAGGGGGTTTTTTTAATTAAGTAAACTTGTTGGTTTAGGTTTATTTAGTTTATTTTATTTTTTATTTTCATTTAAGTTTATTTTTTATTTTTATTTAGTTTAGTTTATTTATTTTAGTTTAGGTTTTTTATTTTTGTTCACTTTTTAGGTTGAGGTTTTAGTTTATGCTAATTTTTTAGTATAGTTTTATTTTTATTTTATTTTTCAGGTTTATGTTATAATTTTTATTTTAAGGTTTAGGTTTAGGTTTTTATTTTTTTAAGTTTAGGCTTTAGGTTTTGATTTTAGGTTTATTTTTAGGTTTAGGTTTATTTTTAGTTTATTTTATTTATTTTTTGTTTGGGTTTAGGCTCTAGTTTAGTTTATTTTAGGTTTAGGTTTAGGTTTTATTTATTTTGGTTTAGTATATTTTAGTTTAGGTTTAGGTTTATTATATTTTTATTTTAGGTTTAGGTTTTTTTAGATTTATTTTCAGGTTTTATCTTTATGTTTATTATTTAGGTATAGGTTTTTATTTAGTTTTAATTTTATTTTATTTTTATTTTAGGTTTAGTTTTTATTTTATTTATGTTTTTAGTTTTTTAGTTTAGCTTAGGTTTTTATTTATTTTAATTTATTTTAGGTTTTAGTTTTTATTTTATTTCCTTTTTAGATGTAGGGTTAAGTTTTAGTTTATGTTTTTATTTTATTTTATTTTTTTAATTTGGTTTAGGTTTTTTATTTATTTTATTTTAAAGTTTTATGTACTTTAGGTTTATGTTTTTAGCTTTTTAGGGTTCACAGTTTAGGGTTTAGGGTTTAGGGTTAGTTTAGGGTTTGAGATTTAGGGTTTGGGGTTTAGGGTTTAGGGATATAGATTTTAGGGTTTAGGGTTTAGGGTTTAGAGTTTAGGGTTTTTTTTTTTGGGAAACCCCATATAGGGGAAATTTTATTGCCACAAAAATGGGTTACAATGTCCTTAAAGGGGATAAACACCAGAACTACTACTCAAAGAGCTACTGATCCGGTTGTAAATCCCTATCTAAGTACATCCAAAAGCAAAAGAAAAGAGTTAAGCAAAAAGATACAAATTGATTTAACATATATAAGCAAATGAAGGATAAGGGTCAATATTACGATGTGAGAATGCATGACACAATGGTGTAACCTACAAGAGAAAAAAAGGAAAAGCCACAAGATTGTACAGAAAGAAGTTAGAATAGTTAAGGTAATCTGAGAGAAAGTGGCAAGAGTAGCAAATTGAGAATGGTAAATAAAGTGGTGTGATAGAGGTGGCTCGGGCTCAGTCACACCAAGTTGAGCAGTCTGAAATATGAGCATCCAAACTTCAGCATAAGGGTTACATCACAAGAGCTACTACCAAACCAAAAAGGAGTGAAATCATCACAGCCATCATAGCCAACAAACCTATATAGCAACCATTTGATGAAGATCTGTTGAGCCATAATACCTACAAACATAGGCAAAAATCTGAGTAGAAGAAAAGAGCGACAAAGAGCAAAGTGGGTAATCACATCAAATTATATGTCATCATATTAGGCTCCATGGCATGATAATCCCAACTCAAATGAAAGAGAGCCATCAATGTCGGTCATCCAGTTTTTAAATTTAAAGGATTAATGAGACCGAAGAAGAGTCACCATAGGGAAGCGACAAAAAACGCAAACTAGCAGAGCAAGACAAGAGCATGGAATTAACCCCATTCCAAGCTTAAGGACAATAATAAATATAGTCTTGGTAAATAGTCCAATAAGCAATTGAGGTTATTTCTAGAAAAGGATAACCAAAGAATGTAGTAATGCGACTCTTAACAACCTCCTTATTTGAATTAATTATAAAGGGAAATAGCAAACCCCAATCCCAAATTACCACAGGAATTGGGAATATAGCAATAGATAAGAAGAGATAGGTAAAGGGCAGCTCCCCACCTCAAACAGCTCCAATAAGAGACAATCAGAGATAACACCACAGGATCAGCTTGCTTATCATCATACTCAATAATCTAGTTCAAGAGGAATGTAAGTAATGCAACTCATAACAACCTCCTTGATTCAGAAATTAAAAAGCAGCAAATATAAAGGGAAGCAACATATCCCAAGCCCAAATAACCACAGGAAATGGGAGTATAGCAGCAGGTATAAAGAATCAGGTAAGGGGTTGATCCCCACCACAAACAACTCAAATAAGTGGCAGAGATAACACAACGAAGCATCTTGCTTATCATTAAACTCAATAATCAATTTTTCCAACAAGTCATGATAGTAATATCCGACTAGTTGATAAATCCATCCATTGAGATTAAGCGTGCAAAATTAAAATCAAGAGGTAAAAGCATAATCACAATGATCTACACAAATCTAGCATAACCAAGAGGGAAAAAATAGCGAAGATGAAGTTAGGCTGCGACCACTTATATGTTACAAAACCCAAAAGCCAATAACCAAAATGTGCAAGAAACAACCAATAACCATAAAAATAACCTGCTGAATAAAGGACCCAGAAATCCAAAGGCCAACAAGATAAGCAATAATATAATTATTTCCCCACTATATAAAACTCTCTTAGAAGGAAGATAAGTAGAATGAAAATCGAAGGTGTTCAAAAGATGATCAGCAGAAAAGTCCCTCCAGGTAAAGATAATCAGGCTGGCAACAAAACCCATATCCTCAGTTAAAGCAAATTGCATTAAGGAAGTCCAATCCGGCAAAGGGATAGTAAAATAAATAACATCAAAATGACCTCAGGATGAACAACGCGGAAGCGAATAAAAGATTGATGATCTATTAACCCCAAGATATAAAATAGCGACAAGTTGGCCAAAAAACAAAATCAAAAAGAAAATACAAAGTTATTTTCAGATAGATAGGGAAAAGGCCAAGACTAGCGAGTGGAAAAATAGCGACAAGTGAAACCATACAAACGATGGAAAAAGTAAAAGAAGCCAGAAAATCAAAAGACCATCAATAGCCAACAATCACAAAGATAACGTGCTGGATAAAGGACCTAGAAATACAAAAGCCAATAGTGGAGAAAATAGAATAGTTAAAGCACCCCTTATATAAAACTCCAATAAAAAACAAAGTAGAGAGATAGAGATAAAAGGGGTTCAGAAGATAACCAAGAAAAAAGCCCTTCCAGAAAGGGGTGATCAGGCATGAAGCTAAACCCACAATCTCATGGAAAGCATACTTAAAACCTAATAAAAAAAGTCCAAAATTGCAGTGAGATAACAAAAAATAAGAAAAAATAGCCTCTCGCCTGGCAGGTATGGGAAATGAGGTTAGCCAAACCAATCAGCAAAACAACTCTAAAAGGACCTTGCAGAATAGGAAAGATAACCCTAGAAGTAGCAAGCTGGGCAAAGGAATCAATGAGCTAGCAGAACCAACATCCAAGAGAATAAATAATAGCAAGTTGGCCAAAAAAACCATGCATTGCAAATAGACAAAATGAGGGTAGCCAAAGCAAACAACAAAGCAACTCCAAAAGCAAGCGCAAAGCACCTGAACAAGCAAGACAACCCCAGTAATAGTTTGCTGAACAAGGGATTCAATGTTCTAGGTAATCCAACAACCAAGATAAAAAATAACAGCAAGTTGGCCATAAAACCTCCCATTGCAAATAGACAATATAGAAGATAAGTCCCAAAAAGGTAGGGAAATGATCAGGCAAAAGCTAGCTGAAAAGTGGTGATCAGCAGCAGCCCAATTACTAACAAAAGAAACAAGCAACAAAGCAAACGCCAACATCCATTCTATAACCTCAAAAAAGTCTAGTTGAACAAGACAATCCAAAACCCCAAAAGCATAAGCTAAATTCCAATTAGATAGTTGGATAATCACAGAGATGCCCAAATTTAACAAAGCCACAGGGGAAAGGACAACAAATGAGTTGATCAGCTATAGCCCAGAAGCAAGCATGAAAGAAGTTCGGAGAGAACAAAGCAACAACACCAAAACCATAAGGTTAACCTTCAAAGAGATCTTAATAATAACAATAGAAATCTTTGTGTCTTTCCTTTCATGTAGGAAGAGGAGGTAAACATCTGACAAACCAACCTAAGAGTAGTAATTAAAACATCGAAAGATATTGCATCCAACATAAGATACACGACAAGTAACATAGGTACAACATAGATTACTAAGTGGTTCAAAGCAAAGTCATCTTTGATATCAGCCAAACACAAAATATTATGCAGTGGTAATCCACGCATCAATAATATTGGAAGTCCGAGATAATTCCAATCTGCGAGAGAAGGAGTTATAAAAGCAAGGCTAGTGCAAGAGCTCTCCTTACAGGATGTGGAGATAAGGATATGAAACATAGTAGAGGCTACAACCATAATAAGGAGATGAATATTAGTTAAAATAGTTATAAAGATATACATAAGTATAACAGTTAAACATTGAGGCAAGGATCCCATAATATAATTCCAGGAAAGGGATAGAAATCTGTCCCTGTTGATCAAAGAGTACAACAGCAACAAATAAAGAATTAAATAATATATCTCCCTATAGCAAATAGTGAACACTTTATCAGTATTGATCGTAAAACCCCAATCAAGGTTGGGGTAAGTAAACCAATAGCAGATGTCACACAACTCAGCAAATGGCCAACAAGGAGTAAAAGGATGATGCATCAACAAATTCCAAAGGAATAGCAACACCTTATCATTGAAAGTAGTAGAAACAGGAAGGCCCCAATTAGAAATAATGCAATTAAACCAACAACACATGCCACAGAAATTAGCAAAAAAATACTAAGGGATATCCGGATGAAGCATCAACAAATACTAAGAAAATAACAACACTGAATAAAAAGTGAACATGCAGTTAAAATGGAATTGAGATAGATCAAGCTAGAGGTTAAATTACTTTCTGAGATAAGGGAGCCCAGTATTGTCCAGATTAACCAAGCCACACAAATGTTTAGGAAGAGTTAGTTGATCAAAGAAGTTTATACCATCCAATCTAGCACCTAGATTGGCAAGGTAATCATCACATGCATTACCCTCATACATGAGTGATTCTAAAATTAAGTTGGGTAAGAGAGCTCTAGTTTGCTTGAGAAGGTAACCAATTAAGTGTTGCTCATTTTGGTAGAAGTCAAAGATCAATCGTGGGAGGGCATCCACCTCAATCAAATATTGAGCCAACCATTTTGAAAGCAAATCTGGAGAGCTTTGTACACTGCCATAAGCTCAGCAAATGGAACAGAGCAAGAAGCAAGGGGGTAGGCAAAAGCACATAGGACTTTACCATTAAGATTTCTGAAAATGCCACCACAGCCTGAACCTTTATGAGAGACAGAGCCATCAGTGTTAATTTTAATAGTATTATCAAGAGATTTTACCCAATAGACAATCTTGTCATTGTTGCAGTAGGGTTGATCTGGCAAGTTAAAACCTAGTTTATTTGCCACAAATTTACAACCTTTGAATTGTTTGTAGTTAATGAGATTGTAATTGAACATGTCTCAAATTTTGTTTTTAATTCTAGCAATTATCCTCATTTGATTCATAGGGATCCCATGATGTTTTACATTATTTTTGTCCATCCATATGAACCAAATAAGAGTGATAACAGTTATGACTTTAATGTGACCTTTAATAGTGTTGTCAAAATAAACTTCAAGAAGTTGATATAAAGTTAAGGAACCATTGAAAATGATAATGTTAAAGAGGTCATCATACCAAATCCAAAGTTTAGAAGCAATGGCCCCGTTAACAAAAACATGGTTTACATTTTCAATGTGAAAGCATCATTGGCATTTTGAAGGTAATTGAAAGCCTTTACCCCACAATAAGGAATCAACAGGGATGAAGTTTTTCAAAATACACCAAGTAAGAACAGAATAGGAAGTAGGGATAGTGTTATTCCATAGTTTGAGAAACACATTGGAAGAATCATGAGTTTCTTTAATGTGAATCCAAACATTTTTAAAGTTGAAATCACCATTATGTGAGAGCTTAAAAAGGATTTGGTCTTGATTGGTAGGAATGATAGGAATAGTAGTAAGCTTGTTAAAGAGAAAGGAAGGAATATAATTAATAAGTTTACTATTGTTCCACATATATTATTACGCGATATTTCACTTTAATAGCAGCAGTGGAATGGGTGGAAAGTAAGTCGTCAATGGACCCACATCCAGTCTAATTATCTTGCTAAAAGAAGGAGGAGCCAGAGTTAATCCCCCAAAAAATTAATGATTTTGCATCCCATTTGATGGAACAAAGTCTTTTCCCAATAGGAGAGTCTCCTACTTTATGGGGACAAATGAGGGGGTGCTTACCATATTTACTTGATCATGAAATTAGCGAAGACTATTGTTACTCTAAAATTCCACCAAAGCTTATAGCTTCTTTGATTGGCTTACATCCAGGCCACCTTACTAGGGTGCCACAAGTTTTTTAACCAAGAGGTTGTCATTCTTTTAGAGGAGTTATTAGAGCCCCAAAAAATTTGTTTGGAGGAGGAGATATAAAAGGCATGGAGTTAAGAGTGCTCTTAATCAAAGTGAGCCTACCACCGAAAGAGAGTAAATGGAATTCCCAAACAGAAATTTTATTAGAGATTTTTTGGATTAGATCATCAAAAAGATGAGATATTTTCTGACCTTTAAAATGCGGTGCCCCAAGATAATTAATCGGAAGTTGATGTTGCTGAAAATTAGTAATTCTCAAGATTTGATTGATCCTATTAGAAGGGATTTTAGAGGAAGGAATGAAACAACATTTTCCTTCATTGAGAAAGAGACCACTTTAGTTGCCAAATTTATTTAGAAGGCTCTTAATAGTTTTAATGTGCCGAATAGAGGCATTGCAAAAGATTATAAAGTCATCAGCAAAACTAAGATGAGAGACAGGAAGACCACCTTTTGTTTTAAAAAAACATGGAAGGATTTTTGTAGAAAAGATCATTGAGGCTCCTGGAAAGATATTCAACAGCAATAATAAAAAGAGAGGCTGAAAGGGGGTCTCCTTATCTCAAGCCATGCCTTGAAGTAAAGAAACCAGGGGACTCACCATTCATGATAACAGAGAACCAAACATTGGTAATACAATTTTTGATGAGGTCAGAAAACCCAAACAAATAAAAAATTTGAAAGAGGAAATCCAAAGAGCGATTATCAAAAGCTTTAGAAATGTCAAATTTGAAGAGGATGTTGCCACCTCTGATAGAAACATCAAGGTCATGAACCAGCTCTTGGGCTAGAAGGATATTGTTGCATATAGCTGTACTTTTAACAAAGCCAGTTTGGCTAAGAGAAATAATTTTAGGGAGCAGCAGACTTATCCTATTATTAATTAATTTAGCAATGAGTTTTTGAAAGAAGTTGCAAAGGCTGATAGGTCTAAAATCTCCCTAAGTATTAGGATAATTAGTTTTGGGAATGAGAAAAATGGAAGTGCTAGAAAAGTATCTAGGTAAAGAGTTTTCATCAAAGAAATCAACAACAGCATCAACAAGGTCAAGACTTAATAATAGGCCAACAATACTAAAAGAAATGAGTCGTGTAGCCATCGGGGCGACAGTCGGTGTTCATGCTATTATTATCTCAGTTTATAGGGGCAAAAGTGAGTAAATGGTTTTCATCATTAGTAATCATAGAGGAGATCAGGTGAGTGTTAGAGAGGGGTTCTAAGTTAAGGTTATTGTTTAATAAATTTTGAAAATGTTGAATGACAGAATCTTTAATTTCATTATTATTAGTCATCCAGCTATCGTTAATATTTTTTATTTTTTGAATAGAGTTTAAGACTTTCAATTTTTTGAAAAGAGCATGGAAATACCTTATATTTCTGTCACCATCAGCAATATATTTGCTAGCGGCCTTTAGCCGATGAGTTTCCTCCATATTCGATAATTAATCAAGTTATCTTTAGTGTTTAACTCATCAAGCTTACTAGGTCATAACACATCTTCAAGGGAGCAAACTAATTGTTCCATATTTTTTAGATTGGCAAAAAGATTTTTAAAATGGTGCTTGTTCCACCAATTTAGGTTTTGTTTTAGTCTTTTAAGCTTAAGCCAAAGTCGAATCATGCCTTTAAAGGAATTATCTGAATAGTGGGCAAATTAGTTTGGAACTCTAAAAAAGTTGGGGCCATTGATTGATCCAAAGGGAATTAAAGAGGGTTTTGGCTGCTAGAGTGCAGTTATCTGCGTGTGAGCCGAGAAAACCAATATCAATTAGATTGCAATTGAGAATCATATTAGAAAAATCTTCCATGGAGTGGATGTTAGGAGAGAAACCTCCCCTTCTTTTTGAGGAAGTGATAATAGTGTTGAAATCACCCCCAACCAACCAGGGTTTACTGAACGAGGAGGAAAAAGGTCTTAATTGATCCCAAAGGATGTTCCTACCAGCTCTATTACAAGATGCATAGATATAGGGACCAAAAGAAAAAAAATTCACCCAATGAGATTTGAACATTAACCAATTATTGGAAATCATCAAGGATAGAAATGTTGACTAAAGTATTCCAAAAACAACAAATTTTATAACTAATATTATAAAAGAAAATTTGAAAGCCTAGTGTTCTAGCAACATGGGTAATCTTAGAAGAGTGAATGAATGGCTCAATAACAATAAGTAAGGCTATGTTATGAGTACAACAAAGGCTTCTAATATGATTGCGGACAGTGAGAGTCCCAATACTTTGAACATTCCAAATAATAAAATTGATCATAATAAGTTGAAAGAAAAGAGAAGAGATAACTAAAAAAATGAAAAACAAGAAGAAGAGAAACATGAAACAATTATTTATGGGAAGTTAGAGAAGATCGAGTGGTTCTAGTGGAGCTATTAATGAACATTCTAGCTTTAAGGGATTTTTTTTAATAACTATTTGAAAAGGCCTATCTATGTCCAAAGTATCTCCATCTAAAATAGCATGATTTGTAATATTCAGAATAGGACCAGTATCTATCAAAGCATTCCTAATGTTGATTTCCCTTTCTTCGGTATCAGAGTTAGGTTGAGAAATAGGGTTAGCATGTGTATCACTCTGTAGGGTAATAGAAGGAGAGGTTGTGGCACCATTAATAGCATAAAATTCATTTTCATTTCTATGAGTACTATTCAGATTTTGATCCATCACCAAATTATCAAAATTTTTCAGAACAATTCCAGAATTAATTTTGGGATTTTGATCCAACTTGAGGTTCCCAATCAAATCACCATTATGATTCATATGAGTCAAGGGATTGTCTTGAGATGCCAAGTTATTTCATGTAGAAGCAATGTTAGGTAAGTTATCATTAGTTTCCTCACAAACCTCAATATCATTGTTTTTATCAAGCTCAGATTGTTCTCCAATAGGAAAATCTATAGGTAATAAAGGAGAGGGGGTAGGAGGGTGAGTTCCATTTTGAGTAACTTTAGGCACATAAGTGAACGTATTATTTTTTTCATTTGTTAGAGAGGGATTAGGATCCAACAATTTTTTCTTTTTAAGATTAGGGTGTAACACAAAGCATTCAGAGGGATCATGACCATGGATCTTACAATGTGTGCAAAAAATAAGGAAATTTTCAAATTCCACTTTTTGATTATACCCAAATTATTTTGAACCGATCCAAACTTCTTTAGGGTACTTTTTGGTAATATCAATCTCAACCAAAATATGAGCAACTGATGGCCGTGATCTCGAAGCGATGGCTTGATCTATTTGAAGGGGCCTACCAAAGAGAGCCCCAACCGCAAATAGGACTTGATGGGTAACGTAATGTATCCTCATGTTTGGAAAAGCTAGCCATAAAGGAACAATTGGGGATTCCTCTTTGACATCAAATAGAGGAGACCATTTCAATAGCCTCATTTGACAATTATACACAAAGTAAGTGCGATAAGCAAAGACTCTTGAGTAGTCTAAATCATTAGATAGCTGAATAAGGATATGTCTATGATTAATCAATCCGATAGTAAATACACCCGAGAGCTTTAGGCTATGAAAGAAGGATCAGATGCTTTTAAGAGTTGGGTGACACAATGAAAATTTACCAACTAATAAAAATTCAAAAGGCTTCGCCAGCTTCTCCACATCAAGATCCGTGCACATTATAGCCAGCATTCCATGGAAAGAAGTTGAGATTAAATTAATCGAAGCATCCTTGAAAGACTTAATAGCAGGCACAGTAATGGCTGGAGTTGGATCGATATTACCTTTAAAATTGGAAGCCTTAGTCGACGCCTCCAAGTTCAAAGAGCTCGGCTGCGTGGAAAGAGGCACTTTCACCATTGTAAGATCAAGGGAAACTCACATAAGTGGCCAACTGAGAGCAGAAATCCAGAAGGAACGATCGAAAATGGCATGACCAAAAAAAGGAAAATGAGGAACAAAGGAATCGCGAGCATAAATGGAGAAAGCGAGGGGGTTTTGGGTTTAGGGTTTTAAGGTTTACGATTTTGGTTTAGAGTTTAGGGTTTAGGGTGTAGGGTTTCGTGTTTAGGGTTTAGGGTTTAGGGTTTAGGGTTTAAGGTTCACGATTTAGGGTTTAGGGTTTTAGGGTTTAGAGTTTAGGTTTCAGGGATTAAGGTTTTGGGTTTAGGGTTTAGGATTTAGGGTTTTAGGGTTTAGGGTTAGGGGTTTAGGGTTTAGGATTAGTTATTGGGTTTATGGTCAGGGTTTTTTTACTATTATTTTTTTAAAAAAATTAAGTAAACATGTATGTTTTGATTTATTTAGTTTATTTTTTATTTATTTTAGTTTATTTTTATTTTAATTTAAGTTTAATTTTATTTTTATTTAGTTTAGTTTATTTATTGTTGGTTTATTTATTTTAGTTTAGGTTTTATATTTTAGTTTACTTTTTAGGTTTGTGTTTAGGTTTAGGTTTATTTTTTTAGTTTAGTTTTATTTTATTTTTTAGGTTTCAATTTTTTTTATGTTTAGGTTATGGTTTTAATTTTCTTTTTTAAGTATAGGTTTTAGGTTTTAATTTTATTTTTAGGTATAGGTTTTATGTTTTTATTTTTAAGTTTTATTTTCTAATTTAGGTTTAGATTTAGTTTGAGTTTATTTTATTTTATTTAATTTAAGTTTAGGTTTAGGTTTAGTTTATTTGAGGTTTATGTTTATGTTTTATTTATTTTAGATAAATTTATTTTAGTTTAGGTTTATGTTTATTTTATTTTTATTTTAGGTTTAGGCTTTTTTTTTTAGTTTAGGGTTTAGATTTTTATTTTTATTTTTTTATTTTTTAGCTTACTATTTAGGTTTAGGATTTTATTTAGTTTTTATTTTATTTTATTTTAGATTTATTTTATTTTTATTTTCAATTTAGTTTTTATTGAATTTAGGTTTTTTATTTTATTAGTTTACTTTAGGTTTTACTTATTTTATTTTTATTTAGTTGTTATTTTTTATTTATTTTTTTTAGGTTTAGGTTTAGGTTTTCATTTATGTTTTTATTTTATTTTATTTTTTTAATTTATTTAGGTTTAGGTTTTTTTATTTATTTTATTTTTATGTTTTATTTAGTTTAGGTGTAGGTTTTTAGGATTTTTGGTTTTAGAGTTTAGGGTTTAGGGTTTAGAGTTTTATGGTTTAAAGTTTAGGGTTTAGGGTTTGGGGTTTAGGGTTTGCAGTTTAGGGTTGTAGATTTTAGTATTTAGGGTTAGTGTTTTAGATTTTAGGGTTTAGGGTTTAGGGTTTTTGGGTTTAGTGTTTATGGTTTAGGGTTTAGGGTTTAGGGTTGTAGGGTTAGGTTTAGTGTTTTAGTTTGTTTAGTTTAGGATTTGGGTTTGAGGTTTAGGGTTTAGGGTTTATTTAGTAGGTTTAGTTTAGGGTTTAGGTTTAATGTTTAGCTTTAGGTTTAGACTTTTTTTTAGGTTAGTTAGTATTTTAGGTTTAGGGTTTAGGCTTTCTTTAGATTTTAGGGTTTTTTAGTTTAGTTTTATGGTTTTGGGTTATTTAGGTTTAGGTTTAGTTTAGGTATTTTATTAGGGTTTAGGTTTAGGTTTAGGTTTAGTATTTGGTTAGTCATAGAGTTTAGGGTTTAGGATTTAGTGTTTAGCATTTAAGGTTTAGTTTTTTTAAAAAAAAAAATTGTAAGCCTGTAGGTTTAGGTTTCTTTAGTTTATTTATTTTAGTTTATTTTATTTTGTATTTCTATTTAGGTTGTTTTTTTATTTTTTATTTATTTTAATTTATCTATTTTAATTTATTTTTTTGGTTTAGGTTTAGGTTTATGTTTATGTTTTAGTTTAGTTTTATTTTTATTTTAGTTTTCAGGTTTAGGTTTTATTTTTTATTTTTAGGTTTATGTCTAGGTTTTTTTTTTTAGGTTTAGGTTTTAATTTTTTATTTTAGGTTTTTTTAAGTTTATTTTATTTTATTTAGTTTAGGGTTTAGGTTTAGGTATTATTTATTTTAGTTTAGTTTATTTTAGTTTAGGTTTATATTTATTTTATTTTATTTATTTTAAGTTTAAGTTTTCTTTTAGTTTAGGGTTTAGGTTTAATTTTTTATTTATTTATAAGTTTTATTTTTAAGTTTATTTTTTAGGTTTATTAGGGTTAATTTTAGGGTTCATGGTTGTGGTTTTAGGGTTCAGGGTTTACGGTTTATGATTTAAGGTTTAGAGTCTTTTTAAAAAAATAAGTAAACTGATAGGTTTAGGTTAATTTAGTTTACTTATTTTGTTTTTTATTTATTTTAGTTTAAGGTTTAGGGTTTAGGGTTTAGGGTTTAGGTTTTAGTGTTTAGGCTTTAGGGTTTAAGGTTTTAGTTTAGTTTAAAAGGTTTTATTTTAGGGTTTAGGTTTTATGGTTTAGATTTTAAGGTTTAGGTTATTTAGGTTTAGGGACTTTTAGGAGTTAATGTTAGGAGTGGGGTTTAAGTTTAGGAGTTTGGAGTTTAGTTTAAGTTTAGGTTAAATTTATGGTGTAGTTTTGAGTTTAGGGTTTAGTATTTAGGATACTCATTTTGGTTTTATTTTTAGTTTAGGTTAGCAGGTTTAAATTTAGTTTAGGTTGATTAAGGTTTAGGGTTTAGGGGTTTAGGTTTAAGGTTTAGGATTTTAGGTTTAGGTTAGTGTTGGGTTTAGGGTTTAGGGTTAGGGTTCTAGGTTTAGGGTTTAGGGTTTAAGGTTTATGGTTTATTTTGGAGTTTATGCTTGGGTTTAGGGTTTTATGGTTTTATTTTTTTAGGGTGTAGGGTTTATGGTTGCATATTTAGGGTTGTAGGTTTAGGGTTTAGGGTTTAGGATTTAGGGTTTAAGGTTTTTTTTTTTTTAAATTAAATTTAGTAAACTGGTACGTTTAGGTTTATTTAGTAAATTTTGTTTATTTTTTATGTATTTTAGTTAACTTTTTTTTTTAATTTTTTTTTGTTTAGTGTAGTTTATTTATTTTAGTTTATTTTTTAAGTTTAGGTCTAGGTTTAGGTTTATTTTTTAGATGAGTTTTGTTTTTATTTTATTTTTTATTTTTAAATTTTAGTTTTTATTTTTTAGGTTTATGTTTAGATTTTTATTTTATTTTTATAGGTTTATGTTTTAAGTTTTTATTTTAGGTTTATATTAAAGTTTTATTTTTTAGTTTAGGTTTTCATTTTTTTTAGTTTATTTTATTTTATTTAGTTTAGGTTTAGGTTTAGGTTTAGTTCATTTTAGGTTTATTTTTTATTTATTTTGTTTAGTTTACTATAGTTTAGGTTTTGGTTTATTTTATTTTATTTATTTTATTTTTATTTTAGGGTTTTTTCGATTAGGGTTTAAGTTTTTTTTTATTTATTTTAGGTTTATTTTTTTTAGGTTTAGGTTTTATTTTAGTTTATTTTATTATATTCTAGGTTTATTTATTTTAGTCTTAAGGTTAGTTTGTATTTTATTTAGGTCTTTTATTCTTTAGTTAAATTTTTTTTTTGGTTTAGTTTAGGTTATTATTTATTTTATTTTAGTTTTATTTTATTATTTTATTTTACTTTATTTTTAAGTTTAGGTTTAGGTTTTTATTTTATTATTTTATTTTTTTATTTAATTTAGTTTTAGGATTTTTTGTTTAATTTATTTTTAGGTTTTATATAGTTTGGGTTTATGATTTTAGGTTTTTAGGGTTTAGGGTTTAGGGTTTAGGGTTTAGGTTTTAGGTTTTTAAGGTTTAGGGTTTTAATGTTTGGGGTTTAGGGTTAGGGTTTAGGGTTTTAGGTTTATGGTTTAGGGTTATGGTTTGTTAGTTTAGGTTTAGGTTTAATGGTTTAGGTTTTAGGGTTTATGGTTTAGGGTTTATTTAGGTTAGGTTTTGGGTTTAGGTTTAGATTAGTATTTAGGTTTAGTTTAGGTTTGATTTAGTTTAGGTTTAGGGTGGGTTTAGTGTAGACTATAGTTTTAGGTTTAGGGTTTATGATTAGGTAGTTGGTTTAAGTTTATAGTTTTAGTTTAGGTTTATAGTTTAGAGTTTAGGTTTAATGTTAATTTATTTAGGTTTAGGTTTAATTTTAGGCCAGTTTATTTAGGTTAGAGTTTAAGTTTAGGTTTAGTTTAGTATTCTGATTTAGGTTATTTAGGTTTAGTGTTTACTTTAGGTTTAGGTTTTATTAAGTTTAGGTTTAATTTTAGTTTAGGGTTTAGTTTTAGAGTTTAGTTTAGAGTTAGTTTGGTTTAGGGTTTAGTTTAGGGTTTAGGGTTTAAGTTTAGGGTTTATTAGGTTTGGGGTTTAAGTTTAAGTTTAGTATTTTTTAGGGTTTATTTTTTAGAGTTTTATAGTTAGGTTTAAGTTTGGAGTTTAGGTTTACTGGTTAGTTAGTTTTAGTTTATTTAGGGTTTAGGTTTAGGTTTAAGTTTAAATTTAGTTAATATTTTGGTTTAGGGTTTGGGGTTTAGGGTTTAGGGTTTAGGGTTTAGAGTTTAGGGTTTAGGGTTTATGGTTTAGGGTTTTAGGGTTTATGGTTTAGGGTTTATAATTTAAGGTTTTTTAGGGTGTAGGGTTTAGGGTTGTAGGTTTAGGGTTTAGGGTTTAGGGTTTAGGATTTAGGGTTTAAGGTTTTTTTTTAAAAAACAAAATTAAGTAAATCTGGAGGTTTAGGTTTATTTAGTATATTTAGTTTATTTTTTATTTATTTTAGTTTACTTTATTTTTTATTTTTCTTTTAGTTTATTTTTTTAGTGTAGTTTATTAATTTTTGTTTAGGTTTTTGGTTTTAGTTTATTTTTTAGGTTTAAGTTTATTTTGTAGTTAAGTTTTATTTTTATTTGATTTTTATTTTTAAGTTTTAGTTTTTATTTTTAGGTTTAGGTTTAGATTTTTATTTTATTTTTTTACATTTAGGTTTTAGGTTTTTATTTTAGGTTCATTTCTATGTTTTATTTTTTAGTTTAGGTTTAAGTTTTTTGTTGTTTATTTTATTTTATTTTAAATTTTGGTTTAGGTTTAGGCTTAGGTTTTATTTAATTTTGTCTAGTTTACTATAGTTTAGGTTTTTGTTTATTTTATTTTATTTATTTTATTTTTATTTTAGTTTTTTTTTTCTTTTAGGGTTTAGGTTTTATTTTTATTTATTTTTAGGTTTAGGTTTTTATTTAGTTTTAATTTAAGTTTATTTTTTATTTTATTTTAGTATTTTATTCTTCAATTAATTTTTATTTATTAGTTTAGTTTAGTTTTTTATTTATTTTATTTTAGTATTTTTTATTTTTGTTATTTTATTTTTTTTAAGTTTAAGTTTAGGTTTTAGTTTTGGTTTTTATTTTATTATTTTGTTTTTTCATTTAATTTACATTTTGGTTTTTTGTTTAATTTATTTTTAGGTTTTAGATAATTTAGGTTTAGGTTTTTTGGTTTTTTGGGTTTAGGGTTTAGGGTTTAGGGTTTAGGGATTTTAGGGTTGAGGGTTTAGGCTTTAGGGTTTAGGGTTTAGAGTTTTTTTAAAAAAAAATAAGTAAACTAGTACTTTAGGTTTATTTAGTTTGCTTAGTTTATTTTAAATTTATTTTAGTTTATTTTATTTTTTATTTTTATTTAAGTTTATTTTTTATTTTTATTTAATTTAGCTTATTTATTTTAGGTTTATTTATTTTAGTTTAGGTATTTTATTTCAGTTTATTTTTAAGGTTTAAGTTTAGGTTTATGTTTCTTTATTAGTTTAGTTTTATTTTTATTTTATTTTTAAGGTTTAGCTTTTTTTTTCTAAGGTTTAGGATTAGGTTTTATTTTATTTTTTGACATT